>JAAMPC010000076.1:0-119037 GCA_016771965.1 Brassica carinata
CCTTGTGGTAGCATTCAACTTCCTATAGTCGATACACATCCATGTCCTGATACGGTGTTGGGATGAGTTCATTTTATCATTATTTACCACAAAGAAAATAATGCATTGGTAACTAAAATCTGATATATATTTTTAATAAGCGTGAAAAACCTAAACCATACACCATTTTGAAATGGAGGGAGTATTGATCTAACTTTAAAAAAAAATTTAGTTGTAATACTAAATTATATTTGATATATTTTTATGTTTCATAGAAATATATGTGATTTTCGATATAATTTTATAAAATATTAACAAAATATATTGAAATATTTTAATAAATATCAATTTGTTCAAATTTATCGAATAGCCTATACTTATTTACGATAATACACATATTCTATAAATTGATAATACAATTACTATTATTTTCATATACTATCATAAATATATAGAATGTATCTTTTGTATATGATTATTATCAAAAATGACAATAGTTATAATTCTTCATTATAACACGGATTATATAACAAGATTGTATATATATATATTTGTAATTTTATTGAGAATTGTTTTCATAGATCCAAAATACTTGATATATTTGACATCACAAAATAAGAGTGATATTCAAAAAAAATTAGATTGAAAAGTTAAAACATAAATATATGTATAATACAATAAAAATACCTTTAAATAAAAGTTAAATAGGTGTATAAAAGATTAGACATGATACCGGTCATAATTATTCGCAAAACTTAAGACTTCAAACATCTCACAAAACCATAAATAGTTCAAGAACATAAATTTGAATGTAAATGTAAATTTTCAAATACATAAATAATCCCGCGCTTTAAAAGCGCGGGTCCAAATCTAGTTGAATATTAAATTACACTACTATTATATTTTGAGATTTTTTTTTGTAAAAATGCCAATTCTCTATCTTATCTAATTTAGTTGACAGAAACACCATTTTATTTGTCTATCTAAAAATCCACAATAATCCATTATTTTATATAGATTCTTACAGGTTTCACGGACACGACTGTGGAAAAATAATAATTTGTGTAGTGGAATCCGAAATTGTGAAAAAATACATTAAGCACTAATATTAGCTAACTAATATCACGCATTCTTGTTTTTCTTTCATCCGGATGAGTGTAATAAACAAATTACAAATATACACTTGTTTGATCTAATCATATGTTTGATATTAATTTTAACTATACTAATTTTTTATTTAGTCTAAAATATTTTTACACTGAAATTATTTTTATTTAGTCTAAAATATTTTTACACTGAAATTATTTTAAAATTAGCATATTGACATTTATAATTTTTATTTCATATAAATTTATTTATTTTTATTTAAATTTGCATTAAAATTAACTACAACTATAACTTTTAATAAAACTCATAATAAAACCAAAATTTGAAAGATGAAAGCAATGGTAAGAGCGTGATGTACTCAAATTTTGCGTTTCAGCGAAAAATATGTTTTCGATTTTACGGAAAACACGTTTTAATATATTGGCGGAAAACACATTTTGCGATTTTGGCGGAAAATCGTTATCACGGTTTTCGGAAAATGCACTGCTATGCGATTTTGGTGAAAAATATCGTTTTGTGATTTTACGGGAACGCGTTTTACGGTTTTGTCGGGAAAACATAATTTCACAGTTTTGGCGGAAAAATGCGATTTTGCGGTTTTGGCGGGAAAATCGCGCTTAATCGTTTAAGGAAAGCGCTTTTTTGCGATTTTGAGGGAAAACATAATTTCTACTTTTAGCGGAAACGCGCTTTTTGCTTTTGCGGAAATTGTAATTTTACATTTGGCGGAAAAATGCATTTTGTGGTTTTATGGAAAACACGTTTTTGTTTTATTGAAAGCGCGTTTGCGCTTTTATGAAAACGCGAATTTTCTGCTTTTTTTGGCGGAAGCGATTTTTATGATTTTGTGGGAAAATACATTTTATTTTTTATGGAAAATATGTTTTGTAAAACCAGCGTTTACTGGTGTTGGCAGGGAAAACGTGTTTTTGCGGTTTTGGAGGAAAAAATGCGTTTTTGCGGTTTTAACGGAAAAATGTGTTTTGCAGTTTTTTGCGCAAAAACGTGTTTTGATGTGAAAGTGCATTTTTGTGATTTTGACGGGAAAATCTGCTTTTGCGAAAGTTCATTTTACGAAAATTACTATTTTAGCTAAAATGTGGTTTGTGGTTTTGGTGGGAAAATGCAATTTTGTGGTTTTGGTGAAAAAGTGGTTTTGTCATTTTTTAGTGACAAAATGATATTAGGTTTAAGTTTATAATTTGTTAATTACATGAGGGTATAATAGACATTATACCATTTTGACAAACTCATCTCCATCCGGATGATCCAATTTGGATCACCGGTGATTTTCAAAAAAATTAGATTGAAAAGTTAAAACATAAATATATGTATAATACAATAAAAATACCTTTAAATAAAAGTTAAATAGGTGTATAAAAGATTAGACATGATACCGGTCATAATTATTCGCAAAACTTAAGACTTCAAACATCTCACAAAACCATAAATAGTTCAAGAACATAAATTTGAATGTAAATGTAAATTTTCAAATACATAAATAATCCCGCGCTTTAAAAGCGCGGGTCCAAATCTAGTTGAATATTAAATTACACTACTATTATATTTTGAGATTTTTTTTGTAAAAATGCCAATTCTCTATCTTATCTAATTTAGTTGACAGAAACACCATTTTATTTGTCTATCTAAAAATCCACAATAATCCATTATTTTATATAGATTCTTACAGGTTTCACGGACACGGACTGTGGAAAAATAATAATTTGTGTAGTGGAATCACGAAATTGTGAAAAAATACATTAAGCACTAATATTAGCTAACTAATATCACGCATTCTTGTTTGTTTCTGCCGTTAAAACAACATAATAATTGAACATAAACATACTCTCCGAGAGTAATCTTTAACCGCAAGATAAAAGAATAAACTTTCACCGTTTCTGTCTTTTATCCTCTGCAAAGCCGGCTAAAAGTTTGAATTCTTTCCCGTCTGGGCATTATCCTACGGTCCACAGAAAGCATCGTCGTCCCCTCGCCGGGTTCTTCCCCCGACAACCGTCGGAGGGACCGCGGTTACCTGTGCTATCCTACCGACGGTGAAGACACGATGAAAGAGGAAGCTATGGGGCAGTCCTTGCTCGAAGAGCAAGCAAGGAAATCCTCTGTTTCGGCCTCAAACTAGCTTCACCAATTTCTAAAACACCCGCGGCTGATTTACTGGGGAATCCCGGTAACAGCTCATCTACGGACCGAGGAGGAAAGATTGTAACCTCCAGCTACACCCCACAGTTGTGTCTCCAGTGAGTTTCAGTACTATTGGCTTTAGGGGAATCCCTTAAGTGATAGTCTAAAAGACCCCAATCTCATTAGTTTTTCAACCTCTCTCTCTCGCAAAGGCTCTGTCTCCAGTATGGCTCACCGGAGACTCTCATCGGCTGAGAAAGGAAAAGGCATAGACCTAAACTCTCAGCAACCGCTCCGAGCAGCCAGAGTAAAAGTACCACTGCCCGATAACTCAGAGCTCCTCAGGAAGCATTCCTTGACCCTCATTGGGCGTGTCACCAACAAATCCACTCAAAAAGTCTGGTCCTTGATCCCGTTCTTCACGGAACAATGGAAGACGGAATTCAAACCAGTGGGCTCGGACCTGGGAAATGGGATGTTCCAGTTTCAATTCGAGCTTGAGTCTGACCTGCTCTCGGTGCTGGAGCAACGCCCGTACCATTACGCCAGATGGCTCATCATCTTACAGCGGTGGGAACCAACAGTCTCACCAAACTTCCCCTCCTTGATCCCTTTTTGGATTAAAGTGCAGGGTCTTCCTGTACACCTGTGGACAGAACCGACTATAAGATGTATTGGTGGAAATATTGGGATTTATGAGAAAGCTGAAATCACATCGCTAACAGTGAGGATGAGAGTGCATGTGGATGGACTTCTCCCACTAATCACCAGTTCTGTAGTCGAGTACCCAAATGGTGATGAAGTCCTTGCCTCGCTCGTCTACGAGAGACTGGATAAACATTGTACTAAGTGTCTACGACTTGACCACGAGCTCAAAGAATGTCTGGTCGCTCGAGCGGAAGCTAAGGCCCTGAAGGAATCCCAAGAGGCTGCGAGAATAGTATCCAGCCAGAGGGCGGACCATGACTCAGAATCTATAAAAGGATACTCTACAGTCCCAGCTCAAGGTGATCAGTATCAAAGGGTACAAGAGCACAAAGACCCGGCGAATCTCAACTTCTCTGCATCTTACAAGAGTCATGAAAGAGACACAAGAGCTGGAACAGAGTCTCGCGGGCAGTTACAAAACAGACCTTATAAGCCACAATCACAATCGTGGCAAGATAGGGGAACGCAGCGGCGCTCTCACCAGGCCAGAGAGCGTTCACGATCGCATCTGGAGAGATCCTCTCACTCGCACAGAGACCTGACAAACCAGCGTATTCTACCAGCTCCCCCTCGCAGGAGTTTCTACCGGGAGGTTCATAGATATGGCCCTGTTCATAAAGACACGGGAACCAGTGTATCAAGAACCAACCAATCTATTGAGTCAAGGGGGACTCCCCACCAGGGGGATCACGAAGTATCTCACCAGGGCTCCTTTTGTGAGGCCAGAAGTGCTGAGAAGGAGGGTACCACGCAGAGGGAGAGATACCTTGATATAAAGGATCGAGAAGCCAGTAAAAAAAGAACAGAGTTTGGAGTAGAGAGAGGCCAACTTGAAGACGCGGTGATTCAAGTTGTTCGTGCATCTCTTAATATTGCCGCGGAGCAGAGCCCCCCAGCAAGCAAAACTACCCAAGAGCGAGTACCTGCAACACAGCGACTGGGTGCTAGTTCGTCGCACAGCTCAGACAGGGCTGGAAAAGGTGTAGAAATCTCCCCGTGCTCCCCCCAAGGACGGATCCCTGCATCTCAACGTCTAGGCTCAAGTGAACGCATAATTGGAACTACCACCGAAAATCATGATGTTACTCTCTCCTCTAATTCCCGAGACAGACTACCAGCAGTCCAGAGACTAAGGGGTCTTGCCTCACCAAACAGCCAACCAAGGATGTCTGCAACTCTGAGACTAGGCCCAGACCCAGTAGGAAGCCCGTACGTATACAAACAGATCAGGTGGTGAAGAGGAAACCAGGGAGACCCCCCGGGAAGACTAAAGTGCCAGCAAGTCCATCCCTTGGAAGAGAAGCAAGCACAAAGATAAGAAAAGTAAAGGCTCCAAAAACTGTTAACAGTCGGAGGAAAATCAATGTTGAGGATTCTCGACTTGGTGAAAAAAAGAAGAAGGACAAGGCTAAAGGAGGCCCTGCGAAACCAGAGTCATCGGGAGCAAATACTCACTCATCTGATAACGTTCCTCTGAGCAAAATGATCCCAAAATCAAACCGACGGAAGACGGATTTTCGTGCTCCGTCCGGTCAAGCTCCTTAGCGATGGCGACCTGGAACTGTCAGGGGTTGGGGAATCCCCGGACAGTTCGACGTCTCAAAGAAATATCGAAGAAATTCCGGCCCGATATTCTCTTCTTAATCGAGACCAAAAACCCCGATGATGTCGTCCTTAAAAAGTGTGACCAACTTGGATATGAAACACATCATCTTGTACCTCCAGTAGGCCACGGAGCTGGAGGCCTCGCTCTATTTTGGAATTCGAAAGTGAATCTCACTGTATTGTATTCTAGTGCGAATGTTATTGAAACATGCATTGAATTCCAAGGAAAAGTTTTTTATGCGAGCTTTGTCTACGGAAATACAGATAGATCTCAACGAAAAATTCTGTGGAACCAGCTTCTTGTGGATGCAGAAACTCGAGACTCCCCCTGGTTCTTGACGGGAGACCTGAATGACATTCTTAAAAGTGATGAAAAAACAGGGGGACCTGATAGATCAGAGGGTTCGTTTTCGGACCTTAGAACGTTCTTTGCGGAAGGGGACTTGTTTGACCTGCATCACTCGGGAGATCCCTTATCCTGGAGAGGGCAACGTGGAGCGTACCTAGTGAGATGCCGCTTAGATAGGGCTGTTGCTAACAGCTCCTGGGCTGAAAGTTACCCGACAACGAGGTGCCACTACTTAGAGTACGAGGGATCAGACCATAAGCCCTTGATCACCTTCTTGGACCCGTCTACAATGAAACGAAAATGCCTTTTTAGGTATGATCGGAGACTTAGTACCAATGAAGAAGCAAAGAAAGTTATCAGAGAGTCATGGGCAAAAGCATCGGACTCTCAAGTCATGGAAAAGCTCTCCTTGACTAGAAGAGCAATTTCCGATTGGAACAGGCTCCAGCATCGGAACAGCAACATGCTCATCGAACAGAAGAAACAAGAACTGGAGACTGCTCTTACTAGCCCAGCGAATGACACGGTCCTTATCAAAGCTATTAACTCGAGCCTAAATGATGCTTACCTGGCAGAAGAAGCTTTCTGGAAGCAAAGGAGTAGATTGATGTGGCTGCAATTGGGAGATAGAAACTCGGGTTTCTTTCATGCCACCACAAAAAATAGACGTCGGGCTAATGCCCTCACCGTGCTGGAGGACGAAGAAGGAAAAGTGGTTTACAAGGAAACTGAGATTGCCAAGACAGTGGTGGATTACTTTGATAAACTCTTCACCTCGGCCCCAAGAAACAGAGCAGACACAGTTCGTGATGCGCTCCAGACGGTGGTCACTCATGAGGACAATGAGATGCTGATATCAATTCCCACACCTATAGAAGTTAAGGAAGCCCTGTTCGCGATAAATGCTGAGAAAGCCCCAGGCCCGGATGGTTTCTCAGCAGCCTTCTACCATACTCATTGGATGGAGATCGGACCGGACTTAGTGGAGGAGATTCAGAACGCTTTCAAGACAGGAATCCTCCCGAGTGGTATCAATACCACACATGTCTGTCTCATTCCGAAAATCACAAGCCCACAGCGTGTCTCGGACTATAGACCAATTGCTTTGTGTAATGTCTATTATAAAATTTACTCGAAGATCCTTCAGAGACGCCTCCAGCCTCTGCTAGAGAAGATCATTTCCGAGAATCAGTCCGCATTTGTGCCGGGTAGAGCAATCGGAGATAACGTCCTCATCACGCATGAAGTGCTACATACCCTGAAAACATCGAAAGCGGAAAAACGAGTGGCAATGGCAGTAAAGACGGATATGAGCAAAGCGTATGATCGCCTAGAGTGGAATTTCATTTCCGCTGTGTTTGAGAGGCTGGGTTTTCACCATCTTTGGATTGGCTTGATTATGCAGTGCATCTCTTCTGTTACATATTCCTTCCTCATCAACGGTTCGCCTAGAGGATTGGTTACACCGAGCCGAGGGATTCGTCAAGGCGATCCCCTTTCACCCTACATATTCATCCTATGTAGTGAAGTGCTCTCGGGCCTCTGTAACAAAGCACAGAAAGAGGGTCTCATCCAAGGGATTAAGGTGGCCAGGGGGAGTCCCCGTATAAACCACCTTTTGTTCGCGGATGACACGATGTTCTTCCTAAAGGCTAGCAAGAAGTCAACGTCAGCACTAAAGACGATCCTGAGTAAGTATGAAGAGGCTTCTGGTCAGTATATCAATCGGGAGAAATCGTCAATAACTTTCTCTCGCAAGGCACCAGCGGACCTAAAACTTTGGATTCACGCGGAGACACAAATCCTAAAGGAGGGAGGAGTTGGTAAGTATCTCGGATTACCGGAACACTTTGGGAGACGAAAGAGGGATCTCTTTGCCTCAATAGTGGAAAGAATTAAGCAAAAATCAAGCTGCTGGGCCAATAGATATCTATCGACTGCGGGAAAGCTTGTTATGCTACAAAGTGTTCTTACTCCGATACCAGCCTACACCATGTCCTGCTTCCAACTGCCGGTTTCCTTGTGCAAACGGATCCAATCCGCCCTAACTCGTTTCTGGTGGGATGGAGGAAATGGTAAAAAGAAGTTGGCATGGATTTCTTGGGAAAAGTTGACGCTGCCCAAAGGCAGTGGAGGCTTGGGAGTGCGGGATATTCAGGCATTTAACGAGGCGTTTCTGGCGAAGATTAGCGTCCGATTGCTCGAAAAACCGGAGGGACTTCTGGGCAAAACACTCCTCCCTAAGTACTGCCCGGAGGGAAATTTTTTGAGCTGTACTTCCCCAAGCGCAGCCTCACATGGCTGGCATAGTATTTTACTCGGGAGAGATCTACTTGTGAAGAAAATGGGATGGGTCGTTGGAAATGGAGCAAGTATAAACATCTGGGATGATCCCTGGATAAGTCTAGAGTCACCACGGAGACCAATGGGGCCAGCAACTCAACAAGCATCGAGTATGACTGTGAAGGACTTGATAATACCGGGGACAGGAGAATGGGATAGAAACCTGATCCAATCAGTTTTACCTTTTGAGGAGGAGAGGATTCTCTGCCTCCACCCTAGCGCTAAGGATACAACCGATGTATTAAAATGGCTAGGAACAAAAGAGGGAGTGTATTCAGTGAAATCAGGTTATCATGCAGCCATGGAGGACCTTACGGAGGAAATCCTTGAAGGAGAAGCGACCAATGAGTTTGCATGGAAAAAGACAGTCTGGAATTTAAAACTCGCTCCTAAGGTGAAGATGTTTACCTGGAAAAGTCTTAAAGGAATCCTATCGGTGGGGGAGAGATTACTCGCGCGTCATATCATTGTGGATCCGAGGTGCAAGCGTTGTGGTAGCTCAGAATCTATCAATCATCTTCTTTTTCACTGTCCTTTTGCTCGGGAGGTATGGAGACTTTCTCCCCTGGCAGGAAACTTTGATGTTAGCGGATTGACAGATTTGAGAGCGGATTGGAATGATTTGCATACTCTCAAATGTCTCCCTCCAGCGGGAATCACCTCCACACCCCTCGTCCCGTGGATACTTTGGTTCTTGTGGAAAGCTCGAAATAAGCTTGTGTTTGAGAAATTTGCAGGATCTCCAGTGGACACCGTATCACAATCCATCGTTGCAGCTAAAGAATGGGAGCTAGCACAGCAGATTGTCGAGAAGAAAATACAGGTCAAGGCCCCGGTGCTGCTGCCCCATTTTGATGTCGTTGCTAAATCGGATGCGGCCTGGTCTGAATCATCACAAAATGCGGGATTAGGGTGGCTTATTTCGACACCTGAGTGCCAAAGAGAGGGAAGTCGAAGTACCAGCTTCATCACCTCAGCGCTCCTGGCGGAAGGACTAGCGCTTCGTGACGGCGTTACTGCTTGTCGATCGCTAGGTTTTAAAGAAGTAAGATTTGAATCTGATTCAGCTCAGTTAATCAAAGCCATTAACAGAAAGGAGCCTACCTTGGAGATGTATGGGATTGTTTCTGATATTCTTGCGTTGTTGCCTGAGTTTGGACCATATATTTATCTAGAACTTTCAAAAAAGTTATTATCTTATTATTTAATCGATTTGTGTCATATTTTAAACCGATCCAATTTGGGATCAAATATTTTTATTAATTTATAGTGTATGACTGTTTGTTAATTTATAGAGTATTAGTTTTTAGAATATTAATTTATAAAATTTCTACTGTATATTGAAATATTTTAATAAATATCAATTTGTTCAAATTTATCGAATAGCCGATACTTATTTACGATAATACACATATTCTATAAATTGATAATACAATTACTATTATTTTCATATACTATCATAAATATATAGAATGTATCTTTTGTATATGATTATTATCAAAAATGACAATAGTTATAATTCTTCATTATAACACGGATTATATAACAAGATTGTATATATATATATATATATATTTGTAATTTTTATTGAGAATTGTTTTTCATAGATCCAAAATACTTGATATATTTGACATCACAAAATAAGAGTGATATTCAAAAAAAATTAGATTGAAAAGTTAAAACATAAATATATGTATAATACAATAAAAATACCTTTAAATAAAAGTTAAATAGGTGTATAAAAGATTAGACATGATACCGGTCATAATTATTCGCAAAACTTAAGACTTCAAACATCTCACAAAACCATAAATAGTTCAAGAACATAAATTTGAATGTAAATGTAAATTTTCAAATACATAAATAATCCCGCGCTTTAAAAGCGCGGGTCCAAATCTAGTTGAATATTAAATTACACTACTATTATATTTTGAGATTTTTTTTTGTAAAAATGCCAATTCTCTATCTTATCTAATTTAGTTGACAGAAACACCATTTTATTTGTCTATCTAAAAATCCACAATAATCCATTATTTTATATAGATTCTTACAGGTTTCACGGACACGGACTGTGGAAAAATAATAATTTGTGTAGTGGAATCACGAAATTGTGAAAAAATACATTAAGCACTAATATTAGCTAACTAATATCACGCATTCTTGTTTGTTTCTGCCGTTAAAACAACATAATAATTGAACATAAACATAAAATAGCATGGTTGGTATAAAAACCGCAAAATCACAAAATCATTCTTTCTTTCTCGGTGATACAACTAAACCGTAGTAAGTAAGCCAACGAGATAACACATTTCCCAAACTAACTAACATCAGAATTTACAGTTCTTACAAAATAAAAAGGTTTATGTTCGGACATGTGTAATAATTATAGTTTGGGTTTACAGTAAGAGTTTAATTTCAGAACTTAGATGAGTCCAAAATGCGGCGGAGAAGTAGAAAATGTACTTGAAATCGGCATCAGACAAAGACCACGGCTTCGAAGATCTTGTCTTGGACTAGAGTCTTCAGCATGAGTATCATTGTATGAACACTAGAATTGAAAAAAAAAACTTTTGGTCAGGAAAGCCAAAAGAACAAAAAAAAAAACTATTTCGTAAAATATAAGATTATAGAGTTGTTTAACCGTAAAACTTAAGTACCTGCTTCGGCTCACCAGATCCTCTAGAGTTCAGCTGTAGATTACTCGAGACCTATACATGTTATAATAATGATTATACGACAAGAATTAGGTTATATATGAGACTAAATAAAAGTTAACATATATTCTTTCTTGGTCTAAATGTTAACAAAAGATTTATATATGATGCGATAAACTTACAGTGATTTGTTCTTGAAGAAACTTGATGTACTCTATCGCATCGTGTAGGACAGAAGCAGTGTCTGTCTGCAGAAACTATCGGAAATCAATAATAATAATTATAATAAATGAACAAATGAAATAATATATTTTAAAATCTTATTTAACTATGTGTGGTTAAAGTTATAATAACCAATGATGAAGGACACCAACCTTGCCAAAGGGTGAAACTAACTGCTGAAGCGCGGTGATTCGATCTCCAAGTTTCTCTTTACGAACCTTCACAATCAAAATAGTTTATCAGAATTAAATTAAAAAGCAAGACTTTAGAAAAAGAGTTAATTGTAACAAGTACTTATATCTTTCTTATGAAGTACTTCTATATATTTTTTATTGCCAAACTAATTTTGTCTTTACATGCTTCAATTGTGCGTGAATAAATTTTTACTAACTTTGAAGCTCGGAAACTGTGACAGTGTCTCGAGTCTAGGCCTTTTTGATGGCTGTAGTGACTCAATATCTTCGAGGGCTTCAGTTTTTTCACTAGCTTTCTGAAAATAGTCACAACATTAGACTGGAATTTTCTATAATGAAAGTAGCTAAACACGTTTACGTACTTTGCAAGTAATAAGACTTTTCCAAGCTTGTATTTCTTCCTCGTGTTTGTCTCCAATCTCGTGATCAAAGACTGATGCAGTTCTTGATTCCTCCAGGAAAACGTCATCGAAGAAGTGAAAGCTTTCGAGTCGTTCTGGTTTCACACTAGGAATCGATAGTTGCTCATTATCATCAAACAGTCCTTCTAAGAAACTACTTACCGGATCGAATCTTTCTTCTTCACGACTGGAAAAAGAAGGTTAAAACTCAAAAATCATGATTTGCATCACATAAGATATATATATGTGTATATATAAACACTTACTGGTTATATTGGTTCCAAGCATTGACTTGTGAGGTGGAATCAAGATTTGTATTGCTTGATAGTGTAGAAGTATGGCTCTTGTCATAGGTGTCGGCATCGATATTATCAATGTTTTGCCATTCAAATCCGCCAATATCGGTAGATATTTCAGTAGAACGTGGCTGAGAGAAGTCGGAGAAGATGCAGTTAGGAAAGCTCCACCATGTTCCGGTGCAAACGCCGGCGGTTTCGAATTCTTCCGTCATGTCTAGTGGGTTAAGTAAGTTATTTGGTTTAGGTTTGTTTCTTATATTTTCTTCGGAATATTGGAGTTTGCATGAAGATTATGATTGTCGATAATGGGTTTGCATTTATAGGTGACGATGAGGTTTAGTCAACAAACTCGGAGATATTTATTTATTTATTTATTTTTAAAAAGAGTCGCAAGAGTTTTATATGTTATCGGCATACTGAGTTGATAATAGATTAATCTACATAATCCATAATTATGCGACAAAATTAGGTATCTTACCGGCCAGGAAATTAGGTCATAATTAGCAAATAAGTTTAAAGATCTAATTAACTTACGTAAAATGTAACTTTTAGTTTTGATTTAGTAATTAAAGGCATAATACTAATGTGAGTTGGTGACCACATTAATTTCTCTAGCATTATACATTCACAATACTTTCAAAATTTTCAATTAGTTATTAAAATAATTATATTGTTACTAAATTTGGAGTGAGATGGTAGTATTATCTTACGTTGGAGGTATTTGACGAAAAAATGTTTTGTGTGCATGTAGAATTGTCTAAAGTAAAAAAATAAAAGAATTGTCTAAAGGAAAACAGGTTATTAATTTCGATTTTTATTCACTTGTACGTGCATGTATTTCTAATTAATCATTCATGATGTGTTCTATATATTTTCTTGCAGAATTTTATAGATAAAACATCCTACATAGATTTTGTTTTGGGGGTGATGATCCAAATAATTAGATACATGAATCTTAACAAAAATGACGTCACCGTTTCACATATAAAGATAGAGATATTCGGTATTTGAATACGTGCATACAACATAAATTGGTAAAGATATATAAAAAGAAAATAAAAAGAAAGTCAACATTACCAAATCCATTGGCAAAAAGGGTTCTCGCTCACACAAAAACCGAAAGGGGAGTTTCTTGTTTTAGGCTAATATACTATATACATAGTTAGAAATCGTAATACAGTGGATTATAAGTGGAGTTTCTATCAGGAAATGAGTAACGAATTGTTGGTATAACAGTATATTATCACTATCAAAAATATTTTTATGTATATACTATATGAAATAAGCCACATCTACCTATCCACTCGAATATACTTTGGATGTTGTTTAGTTTTTAGCTTCTTTTAATTTCAGAAAGACTCCCAAAATCTACTTTCCTCATATATATGTGTGCTCATATAATATGGTTTGACTCCACCAAAGATTTTAGTTATTTGTTTAGTGGATACATAACATTCATTTTTTTTTTGAAACACACATAACATTCATCTACATTAGCATTTGTAGTCTTGTCGTAGTGAATTAGGTTAAGCACCAACTTTTATAAAAGGAGTTCAACCAATTAAACTATTATTTAATGAGCACTTTGATTTAATTAACATTAACTGGTTTTGTCATTTAACTAATTAATTTTAAATTCGTTTTCATAGGATCTTAGTTCAATAGAATTAGAATCTTATAAAAGTAAGTATTTTCGTTCCATGGTAAACATTTGTGCGTTGTATATTAAAATCACACTGTTAACTGAATATTTCGTGGAGTAGGAAGGTCAAAAGTGTTATAACGGAATATTTATATTTTGTAAGGTGTTTGTCAAGGGTGGACCAGTAGACAAATTATATTTGTCTGTTGACCTTGGCTCTCTTGTATTTTTAATTTTAAATATAAAAGAATACAAACATCACTTGGGCTAATCTGCTCTGAAATAGTAGGAATTTAATAAAGTGGGATCAACTCGAATTTGGGCCATTTAAAGCCCAACTAAAACTAAGCCCTATTATTGAACTTGACCCATTGTCGGGTTCGACGGTAATATAAATTATCTGGTGATTTCCTTTCTTTACCTCAATAATTGCAAAATTAACTTCTTTCTTTACATTTTGTTTTACTTTAAAAACCCAATTTATCTATCTTTAAAACATTAGTTGATCAAAAAATATATATCTTTAAAAACCAAAAAGATTATTTTTAAGCTGGTGTTAGACCATTTTTTGACATCGATTTTTTTTTTCAAAAATCATTCTAAGAAAATTATTTCATTTATATTTTATTCGAGTTTTGCTGATGTCTAGAACAATTTTTTGAAGATTGTTAGAACCTTTTATTTTGAGAATTTTGTTCACAAGTATTCTCCTATCAAAATACAAACCCTAGTAGATAACTGCTTTAGATTCCAATTCATTAATCACACTCTTTTAGATCACAACAAGTTTCTAAGAAATTGCAACAATCTATGTTTTCTCACAGGTCACAGCATCAAATGAAAAGGAAAAGAGAAGCCTCTCAATTAACTAGAAGGTTCAATCAACACTGGACTGAGGCAGAAACAGAGGATACTTCACAACATTTTGAAGAAACAAATGAGATAAGATGAAGCTCTGTTTCATCTGAATCATTTCACATAAAACTAGGATTAAAAATTGTAAATCAATGGAAATCTTTATTAGCTCGAAAATTTCCAAGATGTTATCACTCATGGATTACTCCTCATGACTTCCAACAGAAAGTCCTTTGTCTGTTGAAGATCAACAGAGTCACCATCGCATAGTCCCTGAATTATCTGAACAGAGGAACAAATAATAATTGCTCCATTTGAAGTAGCTAGAGTAATGTCAATGATCTCAAATCCCATAAAACTCATAACATCCATGAACTTAGTAAAGATCCCAGGTTTCTTCTCTGTTGTGATCTTTAACCAAAACTTCCTCTCCCCAATCTTACACAACTGCACATTCTCCTGTCCAAAACAAGAACAAAAACTCATCACGAAACATGAAAAAACGAATCAAGAACCGATTGAGATTTTTTTTATAAAAAAAACCTCGATTCCCATTTTCTTCATCTCCTCTTTCAAATTAATAGTTTCGACTTCAGGTTTTATAACTTGATCCGTTTGTTGTTGTTCATCAATTTCAAGAGGAGTTTCTTCCATTTCATGAAGCTTCTCTGTAAGATTCTGAACTATCTTCTGAAGCTCTCCTATG
This sequence comes from Brassica carinata, assembly GCA_016771965.1. Classification (NCBI taxonomy): domain Eukaryota; kingdom Viridiplantae; phylum Streptophyta; class Magnoliopsida; order Brassicales; family Brassicaceae; genus Brassica; species Brassica carinata. Next base: position 15,207 of record JAAMPC010000076.1, read on the forward strand.
TAACTAATTGCATCTTCAACAATACTCGCTTTAGTCATCTGGATAAAAACAAAAGCAAAAACTACAGCGATCATCACCAAAACACACACACACACACAAAATAAATAAAAATTTGAGATTATGGATTTACGTTGGTGACAATTGGAACATGAGATCGCAGAGCCATGAGCCGACCATGTAGCTTCTCCCTTCTACGTCTCTCAGCTTCAAGATTTGGAGATTTGAAGCTTTCCACTTCATCTTCTTCCTTCTCTTTCCTTACTTGTCTCCTACGGCTAATCCTCACTGGTTCTTGAAATCTGTTTCCTCCTCCCATTATTTTTTCCTTCTTCTCTGTTATTTTTCAGACAAAAGTTTCTCTTTTTCTTGTTTATGTTCTAATGGTTAAAAGACATGAGTTATATAGTTGCTTCTCATGTGGAGAGAGAGAGAGATCTTGTTAGTCTCAGTTTGTTATTATTGATGTGGTTTCAGTTAGAGTCAAAGAAAGAGAATATGATTACATTTGCTATTATTTATTTTTTCATTTAAAAGAAAAAAACATTTTATGACGAACTTGAGTTAACTTCTTTATCAAGCCATCGAAACACGAGTTCTAACAGACAAAGGAATGACAACGTTTCGAGTCCCATCAGTCCAAGTGAAGCTACCAAAGAAGTAACCAGTGTCACACTTATGAGTCGTCGAAACCCTAACTTTAAACACAAGTTTCTTCGTGCTCGAGTTGAACACCAGAGTCTCCGGTTCAACAGCAATCTCCACACCTTCCGGAGCCTCGACCACGGCTGTATAAACCGAGTCCACAGGTCCAACGTTAGTCACCGTTCTCGTGACCGTCACTTCTCCGTTGAGGTTTGGAATCGTGATGGCTGGATAGTTAACGTCAAGAACAGACGGTAACGGAGACGAGCATTTCGTGGGTTTCCCGGTGAGTACGGTGATAGAAGTATCGTTGTAACCAGAGGCGCAGAAGTAGAAGATGTAATCATCGAGGTTCATGTCGTAAACTAGTCCTGGATCTTTGGCTCTCTCTGCATTCACGAGTCCTGCACCGTAGTCAAATGGATCTGGCAGTTTCCTTGGTAACCCTTCCGCGAACATCGGTTCCCCGAATGGATCGGTCTTCCACGCTACAACAAGAACAAGAAACCGCAAGATTAGGCTAAAGAATGACTGTTATCTATTAATAGATAATTTTGTGTTAAAAATTATAAACCAAAAATAACTTTAAATATTTCACCCGATATGATTGTGAAATTTGTACAAAAAAAAATTGTGTATGTATTAATAAAAATCTATCATTATGTGAAAATAAATTTTTTTCCTTAAATCCTAAATAAAAGAAATATGAAAAATACTTTTTCCTCTTTTAATCTTAACCAAATAAGATTTTTTTCCCTTTTAAATCATGACCAAATAGAATTGTAAAAGTATTTTTACTTTTAAAATTTAAGGATAAATATGATACTGAAAATATTTAATTAAATATATTAGTGATGTTGAGAAGACGAATTTTGAAAATAATATGAGACTGAAACTGTAAAAAATATTATGTAATTTTAATTTTATTTTTCAACACCCTAAAACTGTAATAAAATATTTGATAGTTCTTTTCCTTAAAAAAGAAAATCCTAAACAAAAGAGATTTGTATCATATTTTTTAATTTCTAACCAAAAGAAAATTATGAGAAGTTATTTGATAGTATGGAAAATTTGATGATGAATATGATACTAAATATTATTTAATTTAAAATGAATTGTAAAATTAGTATTGATATGAACTGTAAAAATCATAATTTAAAATTATTTAATAGTAACTAGAAATAATGATTTGATTGCAATAATATTTTTCTGAAATTCTAAACAGAAGATAATTGTAAAAGTTTATATGATAATACTTTACCTTTTCTATAATCCTAAACAAAAATATAAAAAAGTATTTGATAGTTTTTCTTTCTTTTAATTGTAAATAAAAACGAGATTTATAAAATATATTTTTTTCTTTCTTAAAAAATCCTAACAAAAGTAAACATACATATTTAATAGTATTTAAAAAAAAAGAATTTGATGACAACTATGATGCTAAAACTATTAAATTAAAAAAAATCTAAACTTAGGATGTTGTCGTGATTGGTATTTATGTGTTTGGTTATACGAAAATCAAACACATGTTTGATATATATATTTTCATGTTTGCTCATAAAACATTGATTATTATTATTGTCACCGACATATGTTTAGTCAAAAATAAATCAAGCTTCATCATTATCTTATCGTAAACTTAAAGATTTAGAAATGTAAGTTTCAGATATTATTAATGAATAAATGTTCCTTTTATATAGGGGTTACAAGAGAGATAAATGGAAATACAATAATAGGAAAGATTACAAATCATAAACATAAACGAATTAGGAAATATGCAAGTTGTAGCCGTCTCTCTCTCCTCCAAGTCTCAAGCCGCCTCTCTCTGGGTTGGGGTCCGCTCTCTCTAAGTGTATGTGCCTTATGGACATCCACCAATTGATTTATAACACCCCTTGGATGCCATAACCATACAGATTGGAATACTTTAATGTTGCCTCATTAAAACCTTATCGTGAAAACCCAGGACAAAACCATGATGAAGAAAAACATTTTATGACGAACTTGAGTTAACTTCTTTATCAAGCCATCGAAACACGAGTTCTAACAGACAAAGGAATGACAACGTTTCGAGTCCCATCAGTCCAAGTGAAGCTACCAAAGAAGTAACCAGTGTCACACTTATGAGTCGTCGAAACCTAACTTTAAACACAAGTTTCTTCGTGCTCGAGTTGAACACCAGAGTCTCCGGTTCAACAGCAATCTCCACACCTTCCGGAGCCTCGACCACGGCTGTATAAACCGAGTCCACAGGTCCAACGTTAGTCACCGTTCTCGTGACCGTCACTTCTCCGTTGAGGTTTGGAATCGTGATGGCTGGATAGTTAACGTCAAGAACAGACGGTAACGGAGACGAGCATTTCGTGGGTTTCCCGGTGAGTACGGTGATAGAAGTATCGTTGTAACCAGAGGCGCAGAAGTAGAAGATGTAATCATCGAGGTTCATGTCGTAAACTAGTCCTGGATCTTTGGCTCTCTCTGCATTCACGAGTCCTGCACCGTAGTCAAATGGATCTGGCAGTTTCCTTGGTAACCCTTCCGCGAACATCGGTTCCCCGAATGGATCGGTCTTCCACGCTACAACAAGAACAAGAAACCGCAAGATTAGGCTAAAGAATGACTGTTATCTATTAGGGACCATATCCAAAATTGGAAGAGATTCTTTATAACAAAAGGATCACTCCACTTATCACCAAACTGATTTTAAGTTGGAAGTTCAGGTAAGTTAATATTATTTTTTCTTTTTTTTTTCTAAGTGTGGAGAAGAGGGTTTAGTTTTCAGGAACCTGTAGTCATGATAGCTGATTTTAAAGCAGCAGGAGACCAGTCAGGGTGTAAAGCTTTGAGTAGTACAACGATTCCGGCAACAACGGGAGTGGCAACGGATGTTCCTTGAGTTATAGAGAAATCTGATTGAAATGGCTTGTTGTCATTAATTTCAGCTGCTAGAAGCAACACACCGGGGGCTACGATATCAGGCTGCAGACATTAACAAACAGCCTTGTTGAAACGACAGTGTCAAGGATTCCAAAAAACTTTTTTTGTTTTCGGAAGAAGAAAAGAAAAACCTTGAGAATGGCTGGAGATTGTGCACTAGGCCCTCTACCTGAGAATCCTGCAACTGTAGTTGATTTAGGACGTCCCACGAACGTTTTACCAACACTTATTCTAACCGTTGACGAACTGAAGAGACACATAGCAGTAAACAAACAATTAGTTTTTAATATGTGACTACTAGGAAGCACAAGAGTTTAGAGGTCAAGACCAACGTTTATGGACTATATATGCACAAGAACGAAGCTGCTGGAAAAGAAAAAAAGAAAAAAGCACCTTGAGGAGCGGATGTATTGTAGAATCTTAGTTCCGACTTCATAGTCTACGGCTATGCTCGGAGTGGTGCCAACGAAAACGTCAGTTACATAATCAGAACTTCGTGCAATGATCACCGCTTCGCAACCCAACTTGCCGTCAACACCCGTCACATCCTGATCATCTTTCGCAAACGTTAGGGCAACTTTTCCCGTCAGATCAGACGTGTCATTTTCCCAATCTTCCACGTAAACTAATTCAGCAAATAATCCCGCACCGGTATACAAAGATTGAGCCTGATACAGTCAGTTTTACAAAGACAGTAAGTTTCCAACACCACTGAATTTTTTTTTGTTTTTAAAAACAAGTAAAAAGCACGTTACGTACGTACCATAATGGTTATGTTGTTTCCAAAAGTTAAGTCTACGTAATAAGTACGGTCAAGGCTGGTTGCACCGACTGTGAATAACCACGGAGCTGTGTTATCTATAGAGTATGCTTCAGGGCCTGAGTTAGCAGCTCCAGCTATAACAGGAATACCCTTAATGACCGCATGGAACGACCCGATGTTAAGATCTTGCTCGATGGCGTTAAGTGGACGGAAAGGAGGTGCGTTTCCGCCTATAGAAACCGACAATACATCAACGCCATCTTTGATGGCTTCATCAAATGCCTTAACAAAATCGACCATAGCAGCACCATATGGATCCGTCGCCCAGCCAATCTTGTACATAGCTATACGAGCCTTCGGCGCAGCGCCCCTCATGAGTCCAGGTGCCAGACCCTTGTATGACGCGTTAGGCACGAACGAAGAGGCTGCTATCGAAGAGACTATCGTTCCGTGACTTGAGTGACATCTAGGTGACATAAAATCCTTTTCACTGATAATGGCACCTGGATTTTTCTCATTCAAGCCATCAAGGAAGTACTTTGCTCCTACTAACTTCTTGTTGCAATGCTTTGCTGGGTCAAACCTAGTTCCGGCTACACATCCACCTTTCCAGTGTTTTGGTATTGGTCCAAGCCCTTCGTCGTTATAAGCTCGAGACTCCGGCCATATTCCCGAGTCGAGAAAACCGATGACAAGTTCACTTCCCATGTCGCTCTCATGCAGGAGTCCTTTTGGGAGTATCGGCGAAAGGCCCAAATAGTCATAAGTTCTTGTGGTCTGCAACGCTAGCTTTCGGTTTGATGCGACGCTGAAAACATCAGGACGCTCTGGATAATTATGACATGTAAAAATGTGTTAGAAGATGTGTGCACAAAAGTATTTCTTCACAAGAGTCTTTCATATGAGACACTATGTTTTTCAGAGACTCTATCTTTATGTGTCAATTTATTAGTGGCTAGTAATATTTTAAAATTAAAAGTTGAGATGAGAGACTCATAGCAGTAAACAAACAATTAGTTTTAATATGTGACTACTAGGAAGCACAAGAGTTTAGAGGTCAAGACCAACGTTTATGGACTATATATGCACAAGAACGAAGCTGCTGGAAAAGAAAAAAAGGAAAAAGCACCTTGAGGAGCGGATGTATTGTAGAATCTTAGTTCCGACTTCATAGTCTACGGCTATGCTCGGAGTGGTGCCAACGAAAACGTCAGTTACATAATCAGAACTTCGTGCAATGATCACCGCTTCGCAACCCAACTTGCCGTCAACACCCGTCACATCCTGATCATCTTTCGCAAACGTTAGGGCAACTTTTCCCGTCAGATCAGACGTGTCATTTTCCCAATCTTCCACGTAAACTAATTCAGCAAATAATCCCGCACCGGTATACAAAGATTGAGCCTGATACAGTCAGTTTTACAAAGACAGTAAGTTTCCAACACCACTGAATTTTTTTTTGTTTTTAAAAACAAGTAAAAAGCACGTTACGTACGTACCATAATGGTTATGTTGTTTCCAAAAGTTAAGTCTACGTAATAAGTACGGTCAAGGCTGGTTGCACCGACTGTGAATAACCACGGAGCTGTGTTATCTATAGAGTATGCTTCAGGGCCTGAGTTAGCAGCTCCAGCTATAACAGGAATACCCTTAATGACCGCATGGAACGACCCGATGTTAAGATCTTGCTCGATGGCGTTAAGTGGACGGAAAGGAGGTGCGTTTCCGCCTATAGAAACCGACAATACATCAACGCCATCTTTGATGGCTTCATCAAATGCCTTAACAAAATCGACCATAGCAGCACCATATGGATCCGTCGCCCAGCCAATCTTGTACATAGCTATACGAGCCTTCGGCGCAGCGCCCCTCATGAGTCCAGGTGCCAGACCCTTGTATGACGCGTTAGGCACGAACGAAGAGGCTGCTATCGAAGAGACTATCGTTCCGTGACTTGAGTGACATCTAGGTGACATAAAATCCTTTTCACTGATAATGGCACCTGGATTTTTCTCATTCAAGCCATCAAGGAAGTACTTTGCTCCTACTAACTTCTTGTTGCAATGCTTTGCTGGGTCAAACCTAGTTCCGGCTACACATCCACCTTTCCAGTGTTTTGGTATTGGTCCAAGCCCTTCGTCGTTATAAGCTCGAGACTCCGGCCATATTCCCGAGTCGAGAAAACCGATGACAAGTTCACTTCCCATGTCGCTCTCATGCAGGAGTCCTTTTGGGAGTATCGGCGAAAGGCCCAAATAGTCATAAGTTCTTGTGGTCTGCAACGCTAGCTTTCGGTTTGATGCGACGCTGAAAACATCAGGACGCTCTGGATAATTATGACATGTAAAAATGTGTTAGAAGATGTGTGCACAAAAGTATTTCTTCACAAGAGTCTTTCATATGAGACACTATGTTTTTTCAGAGACTCTATCTTTATGTGTCAATTTATTAGTGGCTAGTAATATTTTAAAATTAAAAGTTGAGATGAGAGACTCATGCAGGTTCTTAACCAATGATTATGATAAACTATTTTACTTCATAAAATTACCCTAAAAGTCGAAATGACAAACCTGAAAGTTTCTTAGCTTGTGACTCTGTAAGCCTGGCTGCAAACCCGGAAAATCCATGGTGATAGTTGTAGATGATGGACTCTCTAGCAGCTTCCGGGCTTCATAAAATCAAAACCAAACAACAGAATCACCAGGTTGAAAACATTTGAGAAATTCACCATCATCATCAACAAAAAAGCAAAATCAAGAACCTGTTTATTTTATAATATACCTTTCGAAAACTGATTCCAACATCCTGTTGTGTGATTCAGAGACCAACTCAGGAACATCGTGTTGCCTCTCGCCTAAATAAACTATATAAGCCTATCTCAAATCAGAAGAAAAAATTCATTAGTCGACCAAACATAACATAACCAAGGAAGAACATAAGAAGAAAGGAAAAAAAATATTTTACAAACCTTTGTCTTCTCATTGCTGCTTTCTTGAGCATAGACGCAATTTAGAAGGAACAAGAACCCAATAAAGAGACATTCTTTGAAACTTCCCTTCACAAATAATCCCATGTTTTTCTTTTTCCTTTTGGGATATTTTTAATTGAAACTGCATTTTATGCTTAAATAGACTTCCAAGAAACTTACAGAACAAGAAACAGACATGAATTAGCTGGTAGTTTCTGACAATAAAGCAATCACTAAAATACATAACAAAATTAATTAAACTTACAAACTAGAAAGTCCAGACCAATGTAATGGTTCTCTCCTCCATATATAGGTTTAACCGTTTTGTAGTAGTTCCTGTTGATTTTAGGTTTTTGTTCTATTTTTAGCTGTTGTGAAAACAGCTCTTTCCAACAAATCTTATCTCTTATCTCTGCTTTTTAAACATATATATGCACATCCAATATATTTTTTTTAAAACGCAGGTTTTGTGATGATATGATTTTGATATAGTCCTTTTGTGGGTTTGTTTCGTTCTCTTGGTAGTGGGAACTAGCAATTACTCAATCAGGGCTTAGTAGGAAGTAGGAACTATGAATACGTTTGCAGATTAATTAGATACAACAAAAATTATATCGAGTGTACAAAAGGAGATGAAAGAATTAGCAAATACTTCAATGTTTAAAGAGTGGAAACTAGAAGAAAAGAACAGAGGATAGGTAGAAGCTTCGCTTAGGTTAATGATTTGCAGAGAATTTAACCTTTTCTCAGAATAATTAACTAAAAGAAAATTAAGAAAATAATCTTTTAAAAATCCTAAAATCATTAGAGCTAATTATAGCTCATAAAAAAAGATATAGTTCATCAGTATAGTTGTGTTCAAAAAAAAAAAGTTCATCACTATAGTATGTCCCCATTTCTTAATTGATGAATTCATCACCATAGTATGATCCTATTTCTTAGTTGATGAAGTATCCCTTAAAAAGGTTTTAATTAAATTCATTAGTATTGCACATGATCCTTTTTTTTACTGTCAACAGTTTTCATTAATAAAATTGCATGTCTCTGTTTATTACATCTAAGCTAGTTCTTCGACAACACCACTACCAGCATGTCTACTAATCTGCCTAGAGGAAAAAGTAAAAATATTAAAGACCTTAACTATGTCTTGCAGATAAATTGATATTCGCATATGCTTCCGGTTCTGCTTTTTTCTTTAATTCAACTACATTCAAGAAAACCATAGACTGGTTGCAAATAATCACAAAAGGTTATCTTTGCATAGCTGAGTCTACCAAAATTAGTTGTTGCTTATCAAAATGCTTCTGCTTCAGCCTCTAAAAATGTTTGGATAGGTGATCAATTTCCTCCCATCACCCCAACCAAAACAGGTGTAGCTAATGATAGAATGTTTGGTGAAGAGTACTAGTAGGAACATCATTTCTGCAATGATTATGAGTTTTATCTATTGTAATATATCTTAATCAATTCCTCAAATATATATATATATATATATATATATATATGATTTTCATTTATCTTACTAATATCTGAAACAACAAATAAATCGTCAAACTTTAGGAACATCATTTCTGCAATGATTATGAGTTTTATCTATTGTAAAATATCTTAATCAATTTCTCAAATATATATATATATATGATTTTCATTTATCTTACTAATATCTGAAACAACAAATAAATCATCAAACTTTAGGAACATCATTTCTGCAATGATTATGAGTTTTATCTATTGTAAAATATCAATCAATTTCTCAAATATATATATATATATATATATATATATATATATGATTTTCATTTATCCAATTTATCTTACTAATATCTGAAACAACAAATAAATCGTCAAACTTTAGTGATCCCAAATGAACTCAATATACAGTGTGACAAAAAAAACATCCCTAGTTAAAACCAAACAATACAGTGAACTGATACTTGATACTATTTGATTGAAGGTAGCATCTTATTATATATAGAAATCAGAACTTCCTTTTCTTTTCTTCTACTGTATTTATTTATTTTTTCTTTTATAACTTTTTTTCTCAATATTCATGTACGATATTTGTTTTTTCCCCTCACACACAAATGTATTCTGTGATAACATTATCTTATTAATAACTGATATATAATAACAATTTAAAGAAAGAAATTATCGATGAAACGTGTCCTCGCAGCAATTGGGATTGTGACATTGTGAAGTCCATCACTCCAAGTCAAACTCCCAAAGTAAAAGTCAGTGTTCACCCTATGTGTACCCGAACTCACACTCACTGTAAACTCAGCCTTGTTGGTTCCGTTGTTGAACACTAGCTTCTCCGGTGAAACCTTAACAGTGAATCCAAGCGGAGCCTCCACCACGGCCTTGTAAACCGAGTCAACGTTGCCTACGTTGGTCACGGTACGTGTCACTGTGACGTTCCCCTTGAGGTTTGGGATGGTAATAGACGGTACGTTGAGGTCAAGAATCGATGAACTTGAGCTCGGACAGTTTTTAATGACGTTTCCGGTTAGAGCAGAAACTCTCTTGTCTGTGTAAAGAGCTTCGGAGCATAAGTAATGAACGTAACCATTGATGTCCATGTCGTAAACAAGACCAGGATCTGTGGCTTTCTCCATGTTAACAAGACCTCCTCCGTAATCGAATGCAGTGGCTAGCTTTCGGGCAGATCCACCTGCGGTTAGAGTCTCGCCGTGTGGATCGGTTCTTGTGGCTGACACATGGAGAGTTTGGTCAACTGCTGAGTTCGTATTGGGAAAAGAGGTTTTAAAAAGAAATATAAACTAAACTAAACCTGTTGTGGCAAGAGCTGATTTGATTGCAGCAGGAGACCAAGTAGGATGCTTAATCTTGAGAAGTGCTACGATTCCAGCAATAACAGGAGTTGCCATTGATGTTCCTGAGTAAGCAAACTCTCTTGTGTCTTCATCTGTAGGTATTCTAGGTGTTAGTAAGGACACACCCGGGGCTGCTATATCTGGCTGCATCACACGGAAAAAGAAAGTTTACTACTATTTTTTGTTCTACAGAGATAAATATTTATTTTAAAAACATTTTGTTTAAGGTGTTTTAAATAAAATTTCTGTTATTTAATAATAGTAAACCATAATCTTTCTAAAACATTAGTGGAATTTATTAAATTATTATTTATTTAAATTTATTAAAAATTAATAGTCAGATAAAATTTAATGTATTTTTAATACGTATGAACAAAAAAAAAGAATATATTTTTGTTGAATAGGGAGAGTATTAAAAATTAGGATTTGGAGTGATCCAGAACAAGAGATGAAGGAAACAAAACCTTAAGAATGGCAGGTGAAATGGAACTAGGCCCTCTAGCTGATGTTATTCCCACTTTACTTGCTACACTACGTTCACCAATTACCATCTTGGATGGACTTATCTTAATCTTGGGTGTGCTGCAAACAAAGACAAAACAAGTCAGATACTCATATGAAAGAAGATTAGATGTTATTTTGATGTGAAAATAACCTGGTTGTAGTTTCCATGTAGAAATATATATCGGAGGCAGTGTCGAAATCCATGTAGATACATGGAAAGTTGACGGGACAGTCAAGAAAATCATCCATATTTGTCACATAAATTACACCAATAGCACCATTTTCCTGAACTATGTCTGGCATAGGCACCTTTCCTGCTGCTTCAAAGTACATCGCAACTTTACCCTTTGCTATAGTAATGTTTTCATGATCCGTACTAAACATCAGTTCAGTGAAGCCAATCTCAGGTCCTGTGTACATACTCTCACCCTGAAAAACAAACCAAACCAAAAAGAAAGGTAACTAGCTTTGCTTTGTGTCGTTGGAACATGACCGGTTCTGAAATTTTGGAGACCATAGACATTTAACTAAGAACTTTAATACAAACATCTTTTTGAAAATTTGAGGGTTTATATCTTTATATAAATACTTCTTATTACTTTAGGGGTCAAAACTAATGTTTGACTGTGTGTTTGTATCGAGATCCGACCTGAGTTGAAAATCTAGAGTTAAGAATGTATATATATATACCCGCAACGTTTTGTTGTTCTCGAGTGTGACCACTGTGGGGAAAGAGCGGTCAAGGGTGGTTGCAGCCACAGTTAATATCCATGGAGAAACGTTAATAACCGATGAACTACGAGGTCCTCCGTTACCAGCTGGAGAAACAACAGGAATGCCTCTATTCACGGCGTGTAACGCTGGAATAGCGATATCTATTTCAACGTCAAGAGACTTGATCTTTGCTGCACCGCCTATAGAAACCGACAAAACATCAACACCGTCGTGAATGGCTTCATCAAAAGCTTTCCAGACATCAGCAACCGAGCACAATCCTCCTTCCACATCCCAGCATGCTTTATACATGGCTATACGCGCCTTAGGAGCGCCACCTCTCATGGTCGAACCAGATGGGAGGCCTGGAAACGTCACGTTAGAAACGAAAGAACCAGCTACCGTTGAGGATACTTGAGTCCCGTGGCCGTTATGATCTCTCGGAGATAGATGTTCTACGCTACTGTTGATACTTGTTTTGAGATCTGCGTTAAGACCATCCATGTAGTATTTTGCTCCAATAATCTTTTTGTTGCATTCTGAAGGACTGAACTTGTCTGCGGATACGCACTCTCCTTTCCAATGTTTTGGTATTGGTTCATATCCATTGTCGTTGTAGACGGCTGATTCTGACCGTATCCCTGCTCACATAATCTCGAGATTGTTATCGTTCTGCTGAGAAAAGAATATAACAATATATACTGACATAGAGATTCATATAATATATATACCAGAGTCAATAACGCCAATAATGGCACCACTTCCCATGTTGGTCTCATTTAGAAGACCTTTAGATGAAGCTGGAGATGAAAAAAGTCCTAAGTAATCCCATGTCCTTGTTGTTTGCATCACAAGTTTTCGGTTTTCGATAAGAATAATAACTTCAGGATGATCTGGTCACCAGGAAAACAAAAAGAAATTAACAAAACCACATTCGGTGTTTTAACATTTGTATAAATCGTGAGCAAGAGAGAGATATGTATAATACCTTTCAGTTTCTTTGCATCTGCTGGACTGAGCTTGGCTGCAAAGCCGGAGAAGCCATGGTGATAACTGTAGACCATTGACTTATTGGCTGCTTCTTCGCTGTAAACATTATTCAAATCAAAATGTAAGCTAAAGTTATATACACGAGAATCTTCAATGAAACCACTCATTTACCTTCCAAGAACCGATTTCAAGATTTCAAGATGCGATTGAGTAACCAACTTAGGATCATCCTGTTTCCTTTCCCCCAAGTAAAATATATAAACCTGTTTTTATCAAAACAATTGACGTGAAAAAGAAAACAGATGAAAACACAGCGATGTAACATGATTCATTTCAATGAGATACTGAGAGATGCTGATCATGGCCTTAGACTAGTTACCGGGAACTCGGGGACGAAAGGTGGTGGGGCGGGGGGATCATCTGGTATGTGGTGTCCAGGCATCTGTAGGTGAACACATAAGCAATTAAAGAACAATCTTGGTTTCTTCACATATCCAAAACCATTAGACTACATACAACTAACACAATGTCGCCAGAAGGCGGCTCAGCAGGAGAGTCAGCCACGATTGGTGGTGTCTCTGGGGAAGGTCCTTTTCAGGTGTTTCTGCAAAGCTAGGCTCTCCATTTACGACCAACACAAAACCAAATGCTATAGCAACAAAACACAATCTAATAAAACCATCCATTTTCAGAGTTTTTTTTCTTTCACAAACCCTGCTTTGATAATATTCTCCAAGCCTTTCCTTGGGTTTATAGACCGATCTCAAATGTGTTTGAAGATAAACTGATTAACAAAATTTGGTTCTAAAGCTGTCAGAATAACCAACCATTACACATACTGATTGTATCTTACAGAAAATAAACGTTGTAACTAGTAACAGCAAAAATAAACGAAGCACAAAGGTGGGTGTCATTGTCCTGATGGTTATGCATTAGCTAAAATTAGAATGTAATTATGACAACTATGATTGATTACAATAGTTACAAATAAAAAGTGGAAAATAATCATGACGTATGAGTTGTGGTGGTAGAGAGAGAACAAAATTTTCTATTTTCGTGAGATGCAAGTTAAGTGTATATGGATAACAATGACATCTACTTAAATTAGGTTATTGATGATGGTAGGTAGAGATCTATATCTCTACTATATTAATCAAAAGATATTACAGAGAAGTTATTACGAAAATAGTAAAGGGTAGAGTTACAGAAATGATGTCATGTATTCATAGACTGAATGATAATCTACTGCTTATTTTATTGCTCAAATGTCTCAGTCAGTGAAGCTCTTAATCATACCAAGAACAGCAAGCCTTACCTGCATTACTTTACTAGGTTGTTGTAACATTCTAAGAGATTTACGAGACAGACCACAGAAGATCATATATCACTATAGTTCTCACAAATGTTTTATATCTTACAGCATCAAAGAATCACATAACATCAGACATGTCATCACCGCATTCTCGTGCTTTTGCAGAATCCGGTACACTTTTTGACGTTAGCCACGACAACGAGGCGTGATTGGCTTTTGTTTGAAGCCTGTTTATTTGGGCCTTTCAGCCCATACTAATTTTTTTGGGGTCAAAGCGACTAGAAGACGCAGATTTGGGGAGAACTAATAAGCGTTTCAAACCGCAAAAGTTTCTTCTTCTTTGCTTGGCTGCTTTGTCAAGAATCCGAATATTAAAAAGTTTTTCTTCATTAACATGGAAGGGAGGAATAAAGAACACAAACACAGTTAAGCAATTGGCTTAAAAAGCATACGATTAAATAACTAGCCAAAATAAATTTCATTAATTATGCCTCTAAAATATGGTTTTATTCTTTTACAACAATTTATTTTGACTTTCTCATGAACAATAAGTTTAATGCATTAATTATCCTAAAGAATGCTAAAAGTTGAAATATTAATGGGAAAAAGAAGTTTTTACATCAAGAATCACAGCTAAACTTTTATTCTCTAACATGATCTTTAGAAAAATGCAAAAAAAGGAAACTTATGTTCTACTTTATTCTTATTCCATCCAACCAAGAGAGTGTAAAGCTTAAAACTCTCTGCCCATAAATACAAAGGGCAAGTTATTACTTCAACAACAACAACAACCCTTTCTGCCTTCTTTGTTAGCTGGTGAGAACTTGTTTCATTGGAGATCAAAGCTGTAAGAAGAAAAATGTCAAGGAATGTAGGGTTCTTAATCTGCATCTTGATCCTAGCCATGGATGTTTCAGCTGGAATTCTTGGCATTGAAGCCGAAGTAGCTCAGAATAAGGTAACATTACATACACACACACACACACACACCCAAAACTCATAGTAGTTGCAGATTTCAGCTAACTTGTTTGTTTTGGTGTTGCAGGTGAAGCATTTGAAGATGTGGATATTCGAGTGTAGAGACCCGAGTCACACAGCCTTCAAGTACGGCTTAGCTGCTTGTATCCTTTTGGTTTTAGCCCATGTAACGGCTAATTTTCTTGGCGGGTGTCTCTGCGTTGTCTCAAGACAAGACCTTGAAAAATCCTCTGCCAACAAACAGCTAGCTGTGGCCTCACTGATATTCTCCTGGTAAGTCCAAACTCCAAACACTATATGTACAAAACAATGTGTAAATTCTTCTTGTGTGAAGAGAAACATGCAGAGAGATTTGACTCAAAACCCTTTTTCTGTGTGTTTTCTCAGGATCATATTGGCAATTGCGTTCTCCATGTTGATCGTAGGGACGATGGCAAACTCAAGATCGAGGAGAGGTTGTGGGATTTCACATCACCGGGTTCTGTCCATAGGAGGAATCCTCTGTTTCATTCACGGCCTTTTCGCAGTTGCTTACTACATCTCTGCAACTGCTTCAACACGAGAACAGACACACACAGGCCATGCTTGAATAAAAATATGTAGACCACCTTTTTTATAAACTTAACCCAATGTTTAAATCTGACTAAAAGAAATATATATACCTATACGTTGCTTGCGTTTACCATTCCTTTCTCTGCTGGATTTACTTTTCTTGATGAATGTGGATGCATTGGAAGGTAAGGCTCTGGAACATAGCCTTCTAGCTTCAGCTCTTCGAGAAGTAAATTAAGCAAAGAATGCATATGTGAATGCTCAGGATGATTTTCATCGCCGGAGACAAACGAATGCTTTATTTTGTTGAGTTCGATCCAACTAGTACCAGGGACTTTCTCAACTCCTCTCTCTTTCATTATACTTCTTGCTTTAGTCACACCTCCCCATTCACCAGCATCAGCATGTGCATTCGAAATCAAAACATAATAACCAGAGTTCTCCGGATCCAAATCCATTAACCTGCTCGAAGCAACTTTAGCAAGTTCGACGTTCTTGTGAAGCCGACAGGCTCCAAGTAACGTTCCCCAAACTCCTGCATCTGGAGCAAACGGCATTCCCTTAACGGTTTCATAAGCTTCTTTCAACCGACCAGCTCGTCCAAACAGATCAACAAGGCAAGCGTAGTGCTCCTGCTGCGGTTGGATACTGTAATCTTCAGTCATGGATCTGAAGAAACGAACTCCTTCTTCGACATCTCCAGTGTGACAACAGGAAGATATTATCTCAAGAAACGTGATTTGATCAGGACGTACTCCGTTGTTTTCAACCATTTCACGAAACAGACGGAGAGAATCTTTTAACCTCCCGTGGTTTCCATACGCAGCGATGATGGTGTTCCACGAAACGATGTTCTTCTCTTCCATCCTCTCAAACACATTCATTGCGGATTCAGGTTTCCGCATTTAGCATACATACCTATCAACGTACTTTCGCTATATACATCAGAAGAAAGTGAACAACGCCTTAACATGAAACAGTGAATAGCTTTCCCAAAGCTTTCTGAAGCAACACTAGCACAAGCAGAGAGAACACTTGAGATACTAACACAATCAAAACCGATTCCCGAAACTCCCATCTGACGGAAAACATCAATAGCCGCACTCGGATCATCGCTCTGCGCGCAACGTGTGATCATTGAGTTCCACAAAACAATATCCTTCTTAGAGAGTCTCCTAAAGATCTCATGAGCAAGATCCATTCTGCCACACTTAGCATACATGTCGATAACAGCACATCCAACATTGCAACTCTTATCGAAACCGTTCTTGATGATGAAACCATGAAGCTCCCTCCCGAATTTCAATGCCAACAAACTGCCAATTACCGGTAGAATAGACACCAGAGTTATCTCATTCGGACATATTTCTACACCAACCAGCCGCCTAAACATCTCTAACGCATCGGTATACAAGCCGTTATGCAAATATCCAGAGACCATTGCCGTGAACACAACAACATCGACTGAGTTACACTGTCTGAAAATCTTTTGCGCTGTGGAAACACCTCTACATTTAAAATAGGCATCAATAAGAGCACTCGTTAAGAAGAAATCCAACGGTATGCTATGTCTCATGATATAACAATGGATTTGCCTACAATACTCAAGGCTTTCAAACCTAGAGATTGATGGAAGCAAACTAGAAAACGTGATGGCATCAGGTAAGACACCTGAAGATATCATCTCAGAGAAACAAACTAAGCTTTCTTCCATTATCCCACACTGAACATATCCAGATATCATGCAGTTCCATGTCACCGTATCAGCACGAGACATCATCCGAAACAACTTACACGCATCATCAAACCTCCCACATTTTGAATACATAGACAGAAGCGAGTTTTTGATCGAGCCTTCAAATTCCAAACCAGAAACGACCGCTAGACCATGAAGCTGAACTCCGAGATCAATCAATGACTTAGAGGCACACACCGATAAAACACAATCAAAAGTGACAACATTGGGACTAATCTTATCCATCCTCATCACACTAAACCCTTTCACGACACTATCTAAATCTCCACACTTTGCATAACCATTAAGCATCACATTCCATATAACACAATCTCTCTTCCCTACTCTACCAAACAACTCACTCGCGACATCGATCTTTCCATACTCAAGGTAAGCTTTGATCAAAGAACTCGCCACAAACTCGTTGCAATCCATCCCACGACGAGAAACCGTATCTCTAAGGAACTCAACCCCTCTGAGACTCTTCAGAGCAACACAAGCTTTGACCAAGCAAGGGAAAGTGGATACATCGGGACTAACTCCAAACATCAACATCTTGTGGTAAAAAGACAAAGCTTGATTCATTAAACCAACTCGAACGAAGCTGGTGATGATCGAGTTCCATGGCCTGATGCTACTACCACGTTGCAGATCAAGTCTGTAAAACATTTTGCCGCAATCGGAGAAGCTTCCGCACATTGCGTACATCCCTAAGATCCTCTCGCCGGTGTAGCTTTCGCCGGAGATTCTGTTTAAGATTAGAGAGGCGTGGATTTGCTTGCCTTGACGAAGAAGGGTTGGGGCAGAGCAGGATTGTAGAAGTAATGTGAGGCGACGAGGGAGTGATTCTCCGAGTAATTGAGAGGAATGTCGCATTGCCGGAGAGAACCGGTTAGCGACGGAGGAGATACTCATAGCCGGAGAAGTTACAACAGAAAAGCTGATTCAATGTCTGCTTCTTCCGATCAGAAGAGACGCGGAGATAGAATAATACGAAAAGAGGAGAATTAAGGAATAATTAAACTCGTCATCGGGGAACTCACTGAGTTAGTGAGTGACGGCCGGCGACGACGGATAAGTGGCCGGAGAAATGGCGCGCGGAGAATTAGGGTAGACGAAGAAGTAAGTACAAACGAATATGAAAAAACATGAGACATGGGCCTCGTGAGCCCGCACTAGTCAGGCCCAATTAAAGTTACATCCCTGACATTTGACTACATAATCTGCTCTAATCACAGAGGATTAAGCTAGAACTAGTCAAATTCATCGAAAAGTCTTGTTTAACTACACAACTATCATGAGTGTTTTAATTAACACTATAAATAAAATTTATTGTTGGATTAGTGGACTAAACGTTGGAATCTGACAATCCAGTACCATGTTCCAAATAAAAACGTCCATTGTGCATATTAAAACAAAACATCTTATAGTTGAACCTGATGGATTACGATTTAAATTAAATTTAAATTTAATTTGGGTGGAGGCAAATACACAAGAAATTACGATTGTTTTGGGGTAAAAAACTTGAAACACAAATTCGGATTCAGGGATTTGAGTTTTAGTACTCAGGAAACAAAAATCAAGAGACAATAGATTTACAAAGACAAAATGCAGGAGCATTGAAATGGTTTAACCAAGCTTGGCAAGAACATCGTTCAAAGCAGAGACGGTCTCTGAATACCACTTCTCAGCATCCGGAGTACTCTTCGTCTTCGCCGCATAGTCCAGCTATACAAGATAACCAATCAGTCATTAACAAACTTGCTTTCCAAGTAATCTACTGAATAAGCTTTATCAGTGAGGGCCTTATTAATAAGACGTTAGGCGAGAAACTTACATTGTTGATGGTTTCAAAGAGCTTTATAGTGAGCGCCTTCAGAGCCTTCTTCTCTTCCTTGGGTTTGGAGGAGATGACTGTGTTAAGGTCATAACGAAGGTAAGAAGCCCTGGAACGGAGATCGTTCTGAACATAAGGCCAAGCTTTCTTGTCGATCAGCGACTTCACATTCACGATCTCCTTCGCAGATTCTTTAGCTCTAGCCACAGCTTCCGTTGGTGGCAATGGCTGTAAATAAAACCTTTCCTTCAACGCAAGTTTCAGATCTCTTGCTTGGTCTGAGTTATCTGTCCCAGCTGCTCACAGACAAAAACACACATTGTTATCTACTGTCATTGTCCTAATCACTCGATGCCCTCTGAATAGTACTTATCAGTTTAGTTAACTTACGAAGACCACCGGAGGGAGGTGGAGGAGGCCCAATTTTGATCGGGACAGCATCGGCGAGAACAGCCTGAACAAACGATCCACCGGCTAAACCAGCAGCCACGAGCCCGATCACAGACCTTCGAGTAGTCTCCGGAGCCGCCTCGCTCTGCTGAGCTCTGACCACAAGTCCTGACCTTTGAGGCACCGTTACTCTTCCGGTAACGTTCAGACGGCTAGAGCCGTTGATCTTCACGCTTCCTTCGAGAACGGCAGGAGATGTGACACGTAAGCCAACACCCATCGAAGCCATTTTTTTTATTTTCTTAGAGACGAAAGTTGAAGTGACGCTACTTGGTTGTGAATATATGGTTGGTTGGTTTCGTTTTCGGACAAAGAACAACCTTATCTGCACTTTCGACTATTCGGATATGGTTTTAACCACTGGTTTACTGACACGTGTCATCGTAGTCTTCCTTGTGTCTGGCCATGTTGGATTGAGATTAAAACAGTGGGCTATATAGATGGGCCCACTTTTAGTTCGTCGGCCCAAATAAACCTGATTAAAACACCAGCAGCTACTTAACTGGTCTTGCCAATGGAGCTTTCTCCATGTATTTTTTTTTTTTTTTAACAAGAGCTTTCTCCATGTTGTATGAGAAAACATAATTTTCTGCTATTGAACATTTAATGTATTTTTTATTTTTGAGACAGCAAGTTATCATTCTTGTTCATTTGCATACAGAACATTACACTTAACAAAAATTTCAAACAATATTTATAAAATTTGTAGATATATAAGAAACTAATGATCTTACGATTAGATATTTAAATTTTAAAAATTGTAGAAATTTTTGAAAGCTTTAGTAACACAAATTGTATAATTATACAAAAATAATAATATTTCAAAATTTAAAATTTAAAATGTTAAATATGAATATATATATATATATATATATATATATATATATATATATATATATATATATATATATATATATATATATATATATATATATATATATATATATATATATATATATATATATATATATATATATATATATATATATATATATATATATATATATATATATATATATATATATATATATATATATATATATATATATATATATATATATATATATATATATATATATATATATATATATATATATATATATATATATATATATATATATATATATATATATATATATATATATATATATATATATATATATATATATATATATATATATATATATATATATATATATATATATATATATATATATATATATATATATATATATATATATATATATATATATATATATATATATATATATATATATATATATATATATATATATATATATATATATATATATATATATATATATATATATATATATATATATATATATATATATATATATATATATATATATATATATATATATATATATATATATATATATATATATATATATATATATATATATATATATATATATATATATATATATATATATATATATATATATATATATATATATATATATATATATATATATATATATATATATATATATATATATATATATATATATATATATATATATATATATATATATATATATATATATATATATATATATATATATATATATATATATATATATATATATATATATATATATATATATATATATATATATATATATATATATATATATATATATATATATATATATATATATATATATATATATATATATATATATATATATATATATATATATATATATATATATATATATATATATATATATATATATATATATATATATATATATATATATATATATATATATATATATATATATATATATATATATATATATATATATATATATATATATATATATATATATATATATATATATATATATATATATATATATATATATATATATATATATATATATATATATATATATATATATATATATATATATATATATATATATATATATATATATATATATATATATATATATATATATATATATATATATATATATATATATATATATATATATATATATATATATATATATATATATATATATATATATATATATATATATATATATATATATATATATATATATATATATATATATATATATATATATATATATATATATATATATATATATATATATATATATATATATATATATATATATATATATATATATATATATATATATATATATATATATATATATATATATATATATATATATATATATATATATATATATATATATATATATATATATATATATATATATATATATATATATATATATATATATATATATATATATATATATATATATATATATATATATATATATATATATATATATATATATATATATATATATATATATATATATATATATATATATATATATATATATATATATATATATATATATATATATATATATATATATATATATATATATATATATATATATATATATATATATATATATATATATATATATATATATATATATATATATATATATATATATATATATATATATATATATATATATATTTCCAGTCAAGGTCTTAACTATAGGGTACATTCACAACAAATTATTAAATTTTACAAAAAACCATATAAACATTACATGGCCAATTTGCTCCAAATCTCCCTCTTACATAGAGATCAATTTAGTGCCTCTTAGTGTTACAGAAAAAAACAAGAAAAAGAAACCGATGATATTGTTCTGTGATTAAGGATCTGAAACAATATCTTAACATGGCAGCTTGAACCCCATGTCCTTGCCTGCCACATAATCAGTCCATACATCAAGAGCTCCAAAGCTAGTCATAAGGACTGTGCTCAGAGACATGACTGTCCCCACAGAGAACACTATGATGGAAGCTCTTCCAAACTGAGCTACAGCCTTTTGAACCAAAACAAGACCGAGTAGCGAAGCAACGAAACAAATCAAGGAAAACAAATAAGCTGCTTCAGTGTTTTGCATTCCTAGTAGCAGGTATTGAACTGCTGACATTGTTGCTGAGAAGAACACCATGAATGAAGTTGTTGCTGCTGTTATCTGCACCATATCATATATTCGATCAAAACACTTGCGGAGAAACAAAAAAGTTGGTTCAAATTTCTTCTTTTTTATTATTATATATACCTGTGGTGGTATCCCAGCTTGAAGAAGAAGAGGGCTTATAAGCATTCCACCACCTATACCGAATATACCACCCAACAAACCGGCTAAAAATGACATTACCGGGAACATAAACCGTGTGGACTGGTCTAGTCTTGTTGTAACTTCTTGATCTTTCTGCTCATGTATAAGTTATAATAATGTTTAGTATTTTTTCTGAATTATTCAATCTGATTTGTAGCTTGCTGTTGCGTTTACCTGATTGTTAGAAGATCTCCCTTGGTGACTATCGGTTCTCGAAAGAGCAAGCTTTGTGAAAACCAAAGCAAGAGGTATCTGAAGTGAAAGCAGTATCCAATACTCAACACCACAAGGCTTTATCGTTATGATTCCCTGCGCATAACATATACATAATTAGTAGCTTCTTCTATAACAAAATTGATAAAAGATCTATCAATATACCTTTCCATCTTTGTTACCACGAAGAAGATAAATGACAAAGAAAGAAGCCCAAACAACGATCAAGACACCAAGTTTCGTCCAAGGAAGCTTTGTCTTATTTCTATTCTCTAGAGCTTCAAGGAGAGGTGCTTTAAGACTCTTACTATCCTCCTTTGTTTCTCCTTGTCCTTTCTCTGGCCTCTCATGTCCTTTCCCTCTCGCAGTATCAGACTCAATTTTCCAATACTTGACTCCGTTTCTACATGTCTTCAAGCTAGACCAAGCCAAGAACACCGCGAAAAGAACAGTGATGAGCCACTCAGGCAAAACTCTGTTGCAGATAACGCCAATACTCACTCCAAGAAGCATACAAGGCTCGAGAAGCAACGCTAAGTCGTAGTCAAGCAACGCTTTACCACCAAAGAGATTGCTGATTACGTTCGCAATGGAACCACCGGTGACCATGAAAGCAGAGAAGCTCGAAGCTGTTTTCAAGTCAAACCCTGCAACTATAGTCATGATTGGAATGAATAAACCTCCGCCTCCGATCCCACCTGCGCTCGAGATCAAGGCAGCCATGAAGCATAAGACACCAGCCACAATGATTGCTGAAGATAGCTTGAGTTCTTGAGCGCTTGATTCTTTCAAAGTAGTTCTCCATTGTTGGACTTTGTGGAGAATCTTATTAGATATTATTATTGGTTGGTTCTCTTCTTGTTGATTCGCGTTGATCGCGAATGCACAAAGGAGAAGAAGAAGGAAAACGAAAAAGGTCTTCATTCTCTCTTTGTCTTAAAGATTGAAACTCTTGTGTTGCTTGTGATCTAATGAAAGCATTGTTGTTGTTGTTTATATTGAAGGTTTCAAAAGAGTGGTGAGCACATTACATTTGCAAGTTGCTTTCGGATGAGTAGGCTTTGCAAGTAATCTCATTGACTTAAGCACTAAACAATGTTATTTAAAGAACAGATTCATTCATTTACCTGTGATCTGTGGCAATATTCACACAAAGAACAGTTCTAATAAGTAGGAGAAGAAGAAACAGTTGTCGTCTGAAACTGTAGAATGTGTCATATCAGACAATTAAGGAATGTTTAATTTAAATTTAATGGTTTGAGATTTGACATGGTGAATAATTGTGACATGCGTTTGATCATCCAGACAGATCTCTTTACGTTTTATATTGTTTTTTTAATATAACGTTTTCGCTTTGAAATTGTTTTTTAAGAAGGGGACAAGAAAGAAAGCGTCCACTGTGAACTTCATGGAACATGAAAGAGTAAGTCAAATTATAAACAAAAGTCAAATAATACTTTATTTTGTATCTGGCTATAAATGAATGTGGAAATCCTTTAGGTCATAGTTTATTACTGAAGTTCATTAGTGTTTCTATCTCAGAATTTTTGTTCATTAATAGAAATTTTGAATTTTCAGTTAAGAGAAGATGATTTATTAACAGTTTTATAAACTAATTTAAAACTTACATTAGATTTTCAACAGAGTGAAAGTAAAACCGTCAAATGTAGATATTCATTAGATATCCAAGTAAAAAAATATCATACAGTATTTGAATTTTTATAAAAAGAATTAGAATTATCGATTATAAAATATTTATGATTATAAAATATTTATGTAATATTTTTATAATTTGTAATAGAATAATAAATTAGTGTAAGAAACTATAAATAAATTAAACAAAAGAAATTATTAATACATTGAATATACGAATGGGCTCTTAATACATTGGACCTTAATAAAACGGTAAATTAAGCCTGTTATGGGCCTTAAGAATAACTCATGAATTAAGCTTGTTAAGGCTCTTAAAAATAACTTAGCCTTTTTATACAGTACCACTCTCCACGGAATTATTTCCGACGCGCATCATCAGCGCGTAAACAAAGCATGTGATTAACTTATTCTTCTTTTCAGACTTCAGTGCAAGACACAACGTGTCTTAGTTGACATGTAATTTATACAATTTGGTCAAAGGTTTCGAGAATTATGTAATAAGAGAGTGTCACTCGCTGATCATTTTATCCGTTAAATTTGATTTGATTTGTTATTCGAATAGATTCAATCCAAAAATTCAGAATATCCGTAAACTTTCGAATCAAAGCAAATACTAAAAATCATTATCCGTTAAAATCGAAGCAAATCACAAATATTAAAATTTTGGAAAACGAATATCCGATCCGATCCGGCAATATATAAATACATGTACATCTTTATTATATTTTAAAGTTTTAAATGTATAAAATTATATAATTATTATTCTAACATATAATTTGACAAATTATATTCACATTATTACTTATATAAAAATATTATATATAAAGGAAGAGAAAAAAATTTACGATAATTATATTTTTTTCTTAAGTTTTGTATTATTATAATTGTTAATTAAGTTTAAAAATTAAAAAATACGTAGATTCACTACTTCTTTTAATTTTTATTTTATATATCATGTAAAAAAATATTTTATAAAACAAACTTGTATCGAATTTTTAAGATTATTTGTATTAATCAAAACAGATTAGATATCCGTAAGTATTCGTAAATATTCG
Organism: Brassica carinata; assembly: GCA_016771965.1. NCBI lineage: Eukaryota > Viridiplantae > Streptophyta > Magnoliopsida > Brassicales > Brassicaceae > Brassica > Brassica carinata. The sequence continues at coordinate 40,565 of JAAMPC010000076.1, forward strand.
CAAATATTTATTCCGAATATCCGTATTTTCCCGAAGCAAAGCAGATCAAAAAAATTAGATATACATGACATTCGAAGCAAATCACAAATACCTTCAACCCGGATATCCGATCCTACCCAGGTCTAGTCACTATCATATTTTTATATGTACTCTGTTTTTTTTTTTTGTTAAAATGTTAAAATGTACTCTGTTTCTTGTGTTCTCATCGTCTTTCATTCAATGATTCCAAGGCCTCTCTGCTCCAATAATGCTTTCCTATCTGTTCTTTTTCTTTATCTTGACTTTTCTACTGACATACGCTCAACAAAACGTCACCGTTAACAACTTTTGCTTCTACGAAGGACGCAACTTCACATCCAACACTTCATATTCCATTAATCTCAACCGCTTGATCTCTTCGTTACCTGATCTAACTCCAACCATCAATGGCTTCTACAACATCTCCATCGATGGTGAAGTCAACGCCATAGCTTTATGCAGAGGAGATCTCAAACCAAATCAAGATTGCATCGGCTGCATAACGAACGCAGCTAAACAGCTCTCAGAAAGCTGTCCAAACATCGTGGAAGCCGACATATGGTTAGAAAAATGCATGTTTCGTTACACAAGTCGAACCATATTAGGTCAGATGGAGCCAGTTCCTTTTTATCACACATCAAGCAACGTTAGCGTGACGGACAAGGAAGGTTTCAGCAAGGGTTTAGGTGAACTATTGGATTCATTAGGGTCAAAAATAGTGGATGCGTATGAGAGCAAAGAGGTTAAGTTTGCAGCAGGAGTGAAAGGGACAATCTATGCCTTGGCTCAGTGTACACCAGATTTGTCTAAATCAGATTGTAGAATATGTCTTTCTCAGATCTTTGCTGGGGTTCCTACTTGTTGTGATGGCAAGTCAGGTGGATGGTGGATGAATCCAAGTTGCTATTTTAGGTTTGATGATCATCCGTTTTTCGATCTTTCGGTTGTTTCAGAGGAGACAAAACCTCTTTCTACTCCTAACAATGGCACCAAAAGAAGTGATCAAGGTAACACAAGTTAATTAAGCTGATGTTGTCAAATGGATTAGATGTTTAGGGTTTACCTTTTGATTCTATGTTGTTACTTGCAGGAAACGGTTCTAAAGCTCTGGTCTTTGCAGTGATTCCAATTGTGACAGTTGTTTTTCTTATCTCTCTCTTTATCTTAATGTGGAGGAGGAAGAAGAAGAAAACTCTAATGGAAGAAACTGAAAGTAAGTTTGTAAAGCCTCTTTAATGATAACTGATGATGCTAAAACCCTATTCTTGAGTAGTGAATTTTGATCTTCAGATGAAATTGAGAGTACATACTCATTGCATTTTGATTTTGACACCATACGAGAAGCAACAGATGAGTTCTCTTTAATGAATAAGATCGGTGAAGGTGGTTTTGGGGCTGTCTACAAGGTTGATTCATCTTACTATAATCTTCATTGCTCTGTTTCTAGTCTCCACATTAACCACCACCACTAATTATGGAGCTAAATCTATCAGGGTCGTCTCCAAGATGGTCAAGAGATAGCGGTGAAAAGGTTATCAATACACTCAGGACAAGGCAATGCCGAGTTTAAGACAGAAGTGCTCCTAATGACTAAGCTCCAACACAAGAATCTTGTTAAACTCTTTGGTTTCTCCATCAAGGAATCTGAAAGACTTCTGATCTATGAGTTTATCTCTAACACAAGTCTTGATCGATTCTTGTTCGGTACATATCTATTAGTCTCTCGTTTCTATGATTTTCATTAGTCCTATAACCTCCTCTGTTTCAGTATCTTCACTCTAATGATGAATGTAGATCCTATCAAGGGGAAACAGTTAGATTGGGAAACACGGTACAATATCATCATAGGAATTTCCAGGGGATTGCTTTACCTTCATGAAGGCACCAAGTTTTCGATAATTCACCGTGATCTCAAGTCCTCCAATGTGCTTTTAGATGAACAAATGCATCCAAAAATATCAGATTTTGGAATGGCAAGACAGTTTGATTTCGATAAGACTCAAGCAATAACAAGAAGAGTTGTTGGAACTTAGTAAGTCTAGCTACTCAAAACCTAAATTCACCAAACAGTGGGAGACAAAGAAGAATCCATCTCTCATGTTTCTTGTTTTTTGTAGTGGATATATGGCTCCAGAGTATGCAATGCATGGTAGATTCTCTGTGAAAACAGATGTTTACAGCTTTGGAGTTCTTGTTCTTGAGATCATTACAGGAAAAAGAAACAGTGGACAAGGGTTTAGTGAAGGCACAGATCTCCCCACTTTCGTAAGTGACAAGAAACACACAAATACGGATCAACAAAATCCAAAAAGTGATTAACTGAGTAATGTTTTGTTTCTGCAGGCATGGAAAAATTGGGTTGAAGGAACACCGATGGATCTAATAGATCATGTTCTTTTGAAATCTTACTCTAAGGAACAATCAATGCAATGCCTGGAAATTGCTCTATCTTGTGTTCAAGAGAATCCTACAAAAAGACCAACAATGGATTCAGTTGTTTCCATGCTTAGCTCTGATTCTGAGTCTCTCCAACTCCCAAAGCCATCACAGCCCGGTTTCTTCAGAAGATCAACGTCGTTTTCCGTTTCTGTTAATGATGTTTCTCTCACAGATTTGTCTGGACGTTAAGAGTTGATTGTATAAATTAGATTGAAAAAATTTCAGTGACAATTTATACAGTAAGATTCAATGAATGTGTAACTTGTGCGTTACTGCACCTAACTCTTAAGATGCTGTAACGTAATAAAATTGTCTACACGTTAAGTGTTGATTGTATAGATAGATTGTTATCAAGGGTTAGAGACCGTTGGTGGTATTGGAAGTTAAGTCCACCGTTTCTCCATCTTAGAAACCGTTGATTGAGATAGCTCACAAGGTGATCTATTATTTACTTTCTTGTTTTTTTTTGGCAGATAGGTCACAAAGTGATCATTGAAACATGTTGCTTGCTCTGTGGTCAAGTCGGCATCGCTGGTTCAGTAACTTACAAAATCTGAACCCTTTTTGGTTCCATTGATAGAGACAATTTCAAGACTCAAAAAGTCAAAAACATATTCCGTAGAATTGGTTCCTATGTAGCTTTAGGAGGACATGCTGCTGTTGGAGATCACGTCTCCATTTTGTATTCATGGTACTAAGAGGTTTTAACGGTTTAAATAAAAGCGTTTCTTGGTGCGGTTTGTTCACGTAAGCAACTTTTTGTTTGGTTACTGGTTAGGTTCGACTTGCGGCTGAGTATTTGCAATGTAATTTGACTAGTGTTTTCACGAATTGTGCTTTGTGTGTTTCTTAGATGAATATACATTTATCAGTAACCTAACGAACAAAAAAAAAAAATCATCAAGCAGACTGATTTCAATGTAAGAACACAAAGCATAGAGCCATATAAACAACTATCAAGTTAAGATTTGGTGTGAAAAGTATCTACTGATTTTCATATTGAGGATGCATGTAAATACAAGTGAAGACAGTAGCTAAACAAGACATCATCCAACGGTCAATATACTGAATTGCTTTTGCCATATGAACATTTTATTTATTTTTTTCAGAAAAAGAAAGGACAGTGAAAAGAGAAGACAGAAATGTAGTCTTGTTTGGAATGTCTTCGATGAAGCACTTGTTTTGTTTTTTACGTCAAGACCAACTTAACTGGTTTAAAACTTCAAAGTTAAAAGTACAGCAAGATGTGAATTATTGAGACTATATAATATAATTGTCTCTCTCTTTATTTAAATACATGAAGTTAGATATTTATTTTTATTTGGTAGTATTATTAGTATGGGACTATACGTAATGGGTGCGTTGCATTTATTCATAATTTCAAATGTATTTTAGTGAGACAGTTTCTCTGGCTGCAATTCATTATGACACTCTCTTAAGCCTTAATCAATCAAATGGCTTTTCTTCTATTTTCTCTAATCTTCTTCCGTATATTTGCGGTCCACCATGTTTTGTTTTTCCTTTTCTTGCATGGTTTTATGGTAGTCACTATAGTACTACTTAATTTGTATAACTTAAATTTTCTTTGTCAAGTGAGTCTTGGGTTAGTGATGCTTTCCAGGACAAATGTTGTATCCTAGTCCAATCTCAGTTTTAGAACTTAGAAGGGCGAGTGAGTTCCTTCACAGTAGTCCTACATATGCAGGCCAAGTGATATGAAATACCCCAAAAAAATACTACAACTTCCTAATATTTTTAACCCGATATCCAAACCGAATGCAAAAGAAACCGAAATACATATTAAAACTAACTTTCTAAGATTAGAATATATTTGGTAAAACTAGCAGTTTAATTGAGATTACCAAATTGATTCATAATCTATTCAGTTTCACATTAGTTATTATTCTTCCAGTTAGGAATAGGATGAAGCTTACACCTATTCTTCTTAATCAACTTTATGAATAATGAATACAAACCTTTAACAAATCTTTTTAAAAGTCTGATGATATTACTAGAGTTAGATAAACTATGATAGAAACCACTTCAAAATACTGAATCAGTTGGAACAAGATTTTCAAAATAGCAACATGACCCTCCTCATGAAATGCCGATTGAACATACATAGTTTAGTGGATACAACAATACTCAGGTCTAGTTTCTTAAACATAGAAATTTTATCAAATTCGATAAACGCACAATCCATGGTTGTAATTATTTGTGATTAAAAGTCATCTAACTGAAAGTAATTAAACCAGTTCCTCAGTAAACTATGTAATTAAGAAACTTAATTTTCTAATTTACTATAAGAATACCTATATCTTTTAGTGTTTTGCAGTCAATTTTAAGCTTTGGGTTTCTGTCAGGTCATCTTAGTTTGATTAAAGCTGGACATTTAAAGCTTGGATGCATTCTAGTTTTTCTACTGACATAAGACGAATCAAAACAATAAGTAATAATGCAAGCAAACGTATAGAATATACTAGCGTACAAATATAAAGATGTATAATATATATATATATATATATATATATATATATAATATATATATATATATATATATATTTATATATATATATATATTTATATATATATATATTTATGTATATATATATTTGAAAAGAATTAATATAACGTTACTTAATGACTAGATGTGCTAAATCAATGAAAATATTTAACAATTTTGTAAAACATTTTGGTAAGATGTTAAAAATAGAGAAAAAATATGTATGATATTTAATCCACGAAAATCTGTAAAGCTGGACTAACTAAAATATTTTAAACTTTTTTTAAAAGTGTAAATTTTCAACTTTTAAAGGTTAATTGACATGTATTTTTACTCTCGGGTAGTCTGTTTTTCGGCTTCGCTTCCGTTAACTTGCATCTGGTTGGTATAAAAATAAAAGTAAACTCATTGTGTGATCAATACAATAATAATACTACTTTTAAAAGTATTTTGCCGCCTAAAACTCTGCCAAGAAAGTGTAGTGATAGTAATATCCACAAAATTTAGGTGTCCTAATCAGTAAAGACGTATAAACAATTTATTTATTTTTAGGAGTATATAATGTTTCAAACTTGAGAATATTAACATATAAATCTGATGAATCAATTGACATTTTTTTGGTGCAAATGTTAAAATGAATCATCAACTAAAAAATCATCAACTTTTTATCATGAGACTCAGAATTAGACTGATAATTCATTTCAAATAAGTCACAAATTATACTGTATTCAAATTGTTTCATAAATAAATGTGGTTACATACTACAATCAACCGCTTTTTAAATAATACTTTTGGAGAAAAACAGCAATATCAGTTTACTTGTTTCAGGAGTATAAAACTGTTTCAAACTTGAGAAGATAAACATATAAAGCTGATAAACCTTTTTCACGCTAAGCTGATAAACCAATTAACATATATGTTCTCTTCTATATTTCTATATGACGTGTCTTTTAAGGGGAAAAAATCAACAACTTTATCATGAGACTCAAAACTAGACTGATAAAATTATTTCAAATAAGTCGAACCTTTTACTTGTATTCAAAGTGTTTCATAAATAATTGCGCTTACAAACTCCAATCAACTGGTTTTAAAATTATACTTTTGAAAAATAGGAATAAATGATGTATAATAATGATCTAAATCACACTTTTGACTTGCATTTACCCCTGATTTTTCTAAATGACTATTTGCTTTGCAGCTTAGAAAGAAAATATTACGCGAGGAGATAATGTCTAGTAGCACAATTCCTTCAAATACATCTAACGCCCATATGCCTTATAGATAAAAGATATTAATTGTTATTTTCTTTTTTCTTCTTCTCAATTCTTATAAACATTCTCATAAACACTTGATAACATATTTCATTATTTGTGATTTTTATACAAAAAAATATCATACAGCTCGAGTCCTCTCCCTGTCGCCTATGTCTCTCATTTTCATTTTTGTTTTAGGTTTATTTTTTTATTTTCCTCACAAGACCCCAAATTATGAAAGAAAATATCTCGAAGAGCGGCAAACTCTATCTTTATATGAGAAATTTACTATTTACAGGCTTCGGTAATTCTTTAGGCCAGGTGGAAAACAGTAAACAATAATATTAAAAGAAAACATAATAATTTTTTTAAAACAGTAGGAGTGATAGCCCCTCCCCCCCCCAAAAAAAAATAAAAATACTCAGCTTTTAGATATTTTGATTTAGAGAATAACTCTCTGTTTCAAAGATGATCTGAACTCGGGCACAAAGAAACCAACTTCCTTACATTATCACTACGCTACCAATGTGCATACTTTTATATTTTTACAGGGTTATAAAACTTATTAGGCTGCAGAAAAATGAAAGTTGGTGTTGGAAAACATCTGTAATATTTGACTGTGGATTTAGTAGTTGCATATAGTTTACAAAATGTTATTCTCTGATTAAATAAATAGTTATTCTTGAATTATTAATTATTTTAGTTATAAGTAGTAAAATGAGTTTGACGAATTTGAAAGTACAATATGGAAATATTAACAAGGAAGAAAATTATGAGTTACATAAAAGATTAGCATGACCCTGTGAACGGATGACACACATTAATTGAGAAATTTTGTCTTAATTAGTTTGATATTCTTTGATTATCATATATTTACTTTTACAAAAAGAAAAAAAAAAAAAGAAAGAAAGAGTACCCTTCGAAGCAAGCAGATCATAAAATGGGTACGTTAGTTGCTCACCTTAATGATTGTTCATCGCATATTCATCAAATGATAACAACACTTTATTTTTATTTTTAAAGAAAGTTATGTTTTCATACTACTCCCCCTCTGTTTTTTTTAAATGCATATTCTAAAATTTTCACACTTATTAATAAATTATATTAAAATTTAGTTATTAATGAATAGTTTTTTGAAACTTTATATTTCCTATATTTTTAAACCAATAGAATTTTTAGAAATGCAATTAATGTTTTTGAAACACATAATTTTTCATTATTAGTTGACAAAATATGATTTGAAAACATGAAAAATACATCATTTTGAAACAAAATTTTTTCCTACAACATACATCTTTCTGAAACAGATGGAGTATTAAATAGCGTCATTTAGCAATTTAAACACTGATTCTCGATCAATAATTCTGTCCGTGACAACCAAAAGAAAGTTCTATCTATACGTGGCTAATTCAATCCACAGTATACGGGATCTGTGATGGACTTCTGATGATATAATATTTGAAATCGCCCACAAAATTGTTCCCTCGACCACATATTGCAATAATATTTTATATTGTAGAGTTTGATCCAAGATTCTAACCTAATCTTACCAATGGTACAATTTTCTAACAAATGATTTGTAATATTTTACTAAAAACAATTGGTTACCGTAAGTAGAATAGATAACCTATTCTTCCGTAATTTTACAGAAGAATAATCTTTATATGCGCATATATCTAATTATGTAAAAAATGTAATTTTGTGATAATTTTATTTTATAATAAAATTTTTGCCGAAAAAGATAATATATACTTCCATCTTTCATCCCACTAAGATCAACTAATCTTAGTTTAAACATAGGAATGATGATTATGAATAAGTAATTACTCATTAGTCTATCTCTTACCTCTCGTGCGTGTGACTACTACTAGCTTTTGAGAAATGCATAAATAAAAAGGGCAACAACCCATTCAGAAAGAAGTCGCCACATAAACAAAAGTAAAAAGCCTTCTCTCCTTTCTTTCAGTTTCGACATTCCCCAGAGTCTCTCCCCTTTTTGTCTCCAATCAAACAAACCTTTCCTCATCGTGAAACAGAGCATAACAGAGAACACAACAGAGACGTTCGACTCTGTCTTAATCTCTCACTAAATCCTCTGTCTGAATTCCAAAGTAAGTTGATTCCATCTATATATATATATATTTATATATATTTCCTCTGTAGTTACGATTACAATCTTAAAACGACCAATAATTGTTGACATATGTATGTTTCTTGATTAACATGACGATCGTCTCTCATTCTCTGTTTCTCTCTAGTTTTATTCCTATCAAAGATCGATGGAAACCGCTAGAGCAATTCCGGTTCAGGAAACCGGGTCAGGATATCAAACACCCGTTAATCCAGATGGGTTTGTGACGATTGATGTCGAAAGTTTCACTCCTGTTTTTAACAAAGACTTCTCTTCTTCGAGTCCCAGAATTACTGTAAGTCCTAAAATAATCTAAACTTTGTTTTATTGTTTAAGGAACTCTGGTTTCAAGATTGAGTTTTGGTCGGAAACACCATAATTTATGTTTTCGATTAATTATTTTTTTCATTTTTTCTCTGCTTTGTTTTTTGTTTTGTCTTTTGGGTATTTATTTTTTTGAGAATCATGGAAGAATCGCCCATAACCTTTTTAACTACTCTTGTGACGTCGATTCATTTTTCTCATTTACTATTTCTCTAGTTAAGAAATGAAAATAAAATAAAAAATCTAATTGAAAGTTGACTTTCATGTGTCAGATATTTATAAATAATTTTCGTGCTTCAAACTATTATCGTATGGATATATCATGTGGTTATTTTTCCTAGTAATTGGCATTTGTCATGAAGCTTAATTTAGGTAGGTTAATTTATATTTGGAGTGATCTAAATATATAGCTGAATGATCTTAAATTAATGAATTAAATAATTGAAACGACGGATTTTTATTTTTTTCAAAAGCTGCAGAGAAGTGTTTCGAGGAAAGGGTCTCCAAGAAGCAACAACAACGAGAGGAAACTCCATTGTGACGCAAATGGTAATGACAGTGAGACCTCATTTCCTCAGTCCCCACTTAGAGGTAAAACTTAAATCATTCTTCAATATGCATAACTTTTTTAAAATATAGATGTCATATTCTTGATTTATTATTTCCTTTAATGCGTGATACATTGATTAGTTTTCAATAAAGTAAACAATTAAACTAACGTTTCACTACGCGTATATGGACAACTGCATTTTCCTAGAAACCATTGGTACATTTTGTTTTTATCGTCATTTTTTGTTACCATGTGATATACTAACATACTAGTAGTATCAAATGGACCTAGCAGATTCTCGTAATAAATTCGTTTTGTGCTTATCTGTGCTGCGAGTCTGTGAGTAATAAAAAAAATCTTGAATTTGACAAAACTAATGTGGTTTTTGGGATGAAAACAAATACAGCTCGGACTTTAATAATCAAATCTAATTATTATATTTTCCGCGGTTAAGATATTTTTCTTGAGATGTCTTTTCTTTTCTTGAGACATTTTTTTTTTTTTTTTCACTGAATTATACTTAGATTATGAGCAAAAGAAGGTCCAATTTACAACCAACAGAGGGGATAAAACACCCAAACACCAAAAAATAGAAGGATCATCAACAATCAAAAGCATGCACCCATAAGAACCAAAAAATTTTCTTGAGACATTTCTGTGATTCTATCTTCATAGAATGCTTTTAGTTTTTAATATATTTTTCTCTAATACAATAAGGTTGCCTAATTTAAATAAAGATGAATGTATATATTGTATTTTTCCTTTGAAGGTACTATATATTACAAAGCGTTAGGTCGGGTTTAGTTATTATGACCAACCCATGCGTTTTTAGCTGTAGACCGTAACTAAGGTTATAAATATTTAGAGGAAACTTCACCTAATTCCCTTTTAGATGAATATAGTTTTTCCCATATATCTCACTAACTAACTTTATACGTAATGCTTATAATCTATGTAATGTATGCCACATTTCATATAATATATTTACAAGATCGATAAACTAAAAGGATAAACTCTATTATTGATCTCTCAGTTTGAATATCTGTCTGTGTGCTATACATAGCTTTATGCAGACCACGAACAAACCAATATTCCAATTTTATCCTCATGCACCGCATGCTCACTCATACCATTATTAAAATCGTCATACAGTTACTAATAATATAAATACGTTATGATCCATTTTACTTTGTCTTGTCAAATAGAGAAAAGTAAACTTTATTCACTGTTATTGACTAAAGCTTGTGGTATGGTATTTGATGAGTTGTAGAAACAAGCACGCCGGAAAAGAGTACCCTGGGGTCCACGGATCATGCAGGCACAACCACAGCCACCGCTGTTTCAGCCACACCGCTTCATCAGATCACCATTACTACGGCTGCGTCCACAGCCGGAAATATGATCTCCGATCAAAATAGAGAAAGAAGATTTGCTTTTGCGAGGAAGTCGAGTTTTAAACGCTCTCACACATCTTGGATGTTTGATCCCAAGAAAGTCGTTCTCTTCTTTGCAACTTTGTAAGTAACTATATCACTTCCTTTTTTTTCAAAATAATTTATTTATTCGGTTAACCCAAACTGATAGATAACCTTATGAAATACAAAAGGTTTAACAAATTTGTCATCTCTAATTAGCTTTTTGTTTTAAAACCATGTTTTAGAGTATTTCTGTTACTTCTGATTGCATATGAAATAATTACTTAATTTAAGTCAGTCACTATAGGGTTTAAAAGTCTGAATTAATCACATATAATAATAATAATAATAATAATAATGATAATAATAATAATAATAATAATAATAATAATGTGATATACGACATGCTACTTAAAACAGGAATATCTATCACGATTAATAATAAGTAAAGTTGTTTTTAACGAATTTATGTTTGAAGGAATGTGAATTCTTGTGACAGGTCAAGCATGGGATCAATCTTGTTAATCATATTTACTCTCTCGATCAGCAAGTCCAGTCCCGGAGATATGCCTCTCGAATAATAGCAAAACTACAAGAAGATATATAGGATGGACCGACGTCAGTTTGTGGCTTTAGAACATACCACAATCTCACCGACCTACATTTGAGGAGATGAATCAGAAGAACATTACAAAACAAAAACAGCGAGCGTAAGGTTGTGATAATAATTATTTTGTATCTTTTTATTTTTATTAAAAAATGGAAAAAGGAAACAGCAAGAGAAAGTGGGAAGTGGGCACGCACATCATATGAAGATTGGAAAAGAAAGCTTAAGACAAGAGTTTATGACTGTTGTGACAAAGACAGAGAATCTTCTCTTCTTGCTCCTTTTAATTAATTTCTTCTGTTTTCTTTCTATTTATTTTGCCTAGTAATGTTTCATTTTGTTGTATTTCCCTATGTGCATATATATCAGTTGTTATTGAGGATTTTTTTTTTTAGTTTTTGCTTTGGCTTCACCGTTCACATAGAAATAATTTGAGTCGTGTTAGAACTTAGAACTGAATGAAATTTAGTTATTCGCTCGTGTGCTATTTATGTTTCCTAATTAACGTTGTTTATTCATTTTCAGAGACAGCAAATTATACTTTTGAGTTTTGAACAAAAAAAAAAAATCAAACTTCGGTTAGTATATGGACCATCTTGAAAAATAGAACCTAACACAAGCGTGGAGCAGTTAAGGGTCACCACATGCTATTCACCTAAGCTATTACCATATTTAGGTGTCTCCAAGTATTTGGATCATAAAGTAACATCTCCCTTTCATAGACTAAAATGCAAGAGTATGTTACCTGCCAATGTATCTACATTATATAACACACCTTGAATTTTGTTGATAACAACCAAAGTCGAAACGTGGTTTAAAAAGCTTGATGTTGAAAATGATGCCAAACAAATCCAAACTCCTATACAAGCTGTGGTGTGAATTTTAGAGTTTTATATGGTCCCAAACCCCTATACAAGTTGTGATTAGTTGATCACAACTGAGATGGTAAAAGAAGTCAGATTTTTAGAGTAGAAGATATATTTTATATACACTCTAGAGACTTAGAGATTTCCTATTATTTGTTTCGGTTGTTTTAACTCTGATAGCATCATTGGTCAAACCACGCCTAAACTTTCATGACTAACCAAGTGCTCAAGCTACACTGTTACAATTGCTATTAGTATTCATATATTACTAACATGCATATCTAACATTCATATGACTTACTGTTTCATCATGTTATATATCATTTTCTACACCCAGTTATATATCATTAAAAGTGATGGTAATGGCAATATAAGAATATATAAAAATTTGCAAAGAGGATATAGTTTTCCAATTTGTATTTGTGTCTCCATTATGTCATAATATTCCATTTTTTTTCCAAAAGTATGCATTTATGAATTTTGGACGATTACAAGTAATACAATATTTACATATCCAACTTTTTTAAGTGTTGGTAATTTTTTCTCATTTTTGATGATTAATAAATTGCTTTTTTTTTTTAAATTGAATTTTTCATGTATTACATAGGCTGCGTATTTCTTATGCTAATACTTAAAGTTTAAGTTTGTGGAAGAAAAATACTCAATTTTTCTCCAACTTGGATATATTTCTATGGGACTTTAGGTTTGGCCCAATATTATGGACTAATGGGCTTTATAAACTATATCTTCTGAGAATTCTTCTCTATAACTTCTTCCACATTAATTCAAATTAATAATTTAGTAGCATTTAGAGATGCGAGGCATCGCTCGATTGCTTTGTCTCTCATCGTAAAGCCTCAAAACCACTGCCGCAGTTTCCTCGATTGCTCTCTCTGTCACTTCTGCAATACAAAAAAAAACCATTCAACTTGTTTCATCAAATCCTTTTTCAAGAACTTCATTAATCAATCATCATATCTAGTCTTACCGATCACTGGCCAACTCGGGTTCTCTGCAAAGATTCTCTTAGCAAGCTCAAGCTCTTCCCTAACAGATCTCAACTCAGAGTACTTAGTCTCGAAACCAGAACCAAGACCAAGACTCTTAGCTCTAGCCTCCCTTATCCCTTGCAACACGACCGGATTAATCATCAGACCAAAAACCTTTCTTGAATCGACCTCGAACAGAGTCTTGGGAAGATCCACACCGCTCACGATCGGTACGTTAGAGACTTTGTAACCCTTTTGAGCCAAGTACGTCGAGAGTGGTGTCTTCCCTGTCCTGGAGACACCTACAAGAACAATGTCTGCTTTTTCAAGATTCTCTGGCAAGGCACCGTCGTCGTGTTTGATGGTGAATTCGATTGCTTCGATTCTTTTGAAGTAGTCTTCGTTGAGAGATGAGTTTGTGACGCCACGCGAGAGACCGGATGGGTTAGCTCCTAAGTGAGAGGAGATTGCGTCTGTGATTGGTCCTAGGATGTCTAGCGAAGAGATGCTCCACAGCTTGCAAGCTCTCATGGCTGCTTCTGCCATTGATGGATCAGCTAATGTGTACATTACCATTGCTTCTTCGATTGCAGCTTGCTTTATGATCTCCATTAACGTCTCTACATCCTCGATCTGCACAGATCAAATATATTCATCATCAAACAAAATGGTCAAAGGGATTTTAAAAAAATGGTTTAAGAAAATTTTCATTGTTTTCGGTACTAAACTGATATGCCTAAAGAATTGAAATACTGAACTTCATAGATTAATAAACATAATAAATTAATAATTTTAAAAATGAGTGAGTTCAAAATATGACATAATTTTTTTCGACGTATAAATATGCATCTACATTTATATTCTATTTACAAAATAATACGAATAAAATTAATTTTAAATTTTAAAATTAAGTTCATATAAAAACCACAAAATTAACTATTTTAAAATTTTACATAAAATATATTACATTACATATATAAGATTAGTAAAATATTATTGCCAAACATTATAGAATTTAAACTGTATTTAGCTAAAATTAGTAAAAGTAACGTATGTCATATGATTTGATTCGGTTTAAAGTTCGGCTTGTTTTTAAAATCCATTAACCGAATTGGTATCGGTTCGGTTAGCAGGGATTAAATATCGCGATTCGAGACTAGAGAGAGAGAAGTGAAAGTCGAGAGTACCCCTGAGAACAGATGTGTATTAACGGGACAGCCACGGTCGACCAAGCAATAATCGAACTGGCCCAAAGCAGCGTTAACGGCGTGTTCCGCCGTCCATCCAGTTCCGTCAGAGACTATGTAAATCGACTTCGCCGCCGTGAAATCCGTCTCGTTATCTCCGTTAAGTGACGACACGTCGTCACTCTCGACTGTTGAATTGTCAGGAAAATTCATATCCACGATCGGTCTGGTCGTACTGTTTGACTCATTATAAATAGTACGGTCCACCTTCACGCCGGACTTTAAGGTTCGTGCTCTGTTCCAGCGACTCAGCTTTGAGCTGAATTTCCGAGGCTTTCGTTCGGAGTCAGGTATGGAGACGTCGAAGGAAACGGAATCCGAACCTGCAGGTTTGGAATTTGGGTTGAGACTGGACGAGATCGATGGTGGGCGTCCCTGCAACTTCACCGCCGAGAGACATGCCATTTCTATTTTTTTTTTAATTTTTTTCTTTTTTTTAATCTTTAGCTATTTTTCGTGTCCCTTGAGATATTATCTTCTCGGAAACTTTAATCTTTTCAGCGAGACTCAAGTTGGTCAAGCCTTAACCACTTTAATCAGAATTTCGATTCCGGTTTGACTTTCAAATTTTAGATTTAAACACACATAAACACTTTCTTGATATCGGAATGAGTTTATTACATACGGTTATGGGTGTTCAATCCTGTAAAACCGAAATAGAAAAAGTGATTTGAATTTGGTAATATCAAATATACCGAATGAATGTTATTTTTAAAAAACCGCGGTATATGATATGGTTTAATATATAAATCGATCAAACTGAATAAACCGACAATTAAAATATAAGATAATAAAAATATACATAATTTATTTTATTGATATAAACTTCATTTTTAAATGTTGATTTTCGTAGTTTAATATTTTATTTTAGGTTAAAAATTATGTTTCATTTTTATCAAATTAAATAAAACATAACTTTACTTTTTTTATTAACAAAAATTTGTGCTAATATTTAGTTATTTATAATATTATGGATTACTAATTTTTTATTTTTTTATTCTATAAAAACTTTAATAATGATTAACTTAATATTTTTACCGGTTATTTTAAATAGTAAAAGAAAAAAGAAAAATAGATTATTTAAAATCTGAAATATCTTCATGTTATAAAAAATCGATATCTAGTCATATAAAGTAAAATTCATAAAATATTTTACAAGATAAATAAATTTATGGATTTTTGTATAAAACCAAAAATCAAAACCGACGGTATATAAATCAAACAAAACCAAAGTAAATATGGTTTTAATATGTATCTATTTCTTATCAACCAAAATACCCAAAAACCGAAAAAACTGAATCAAAACCGAACCGACATCCGGATTGAACACCCCTATTAGTACTTCGATTTTATGGGTTTAATTTCAGTTACTTTTCCTTTATTTCAATTTACCATCAGACCGAATAAAGATCCAGTTTAACATAATGATTGGTTTTCAAAAGGGGGGAATTAAGTGAATAAAGATCCAGTTTAACATAATGATTGGTTTTCAAAAGGGGGAATCACTTAATTCCTTTTTCTCTAATTGCTGCTTTTGACCGAATTAAGATAATCAGTTTATATAGAATACATAATTTATCAAGAAACAACGGAAAATATAGAAAAAATTAAAAGAAATTACAAATATTTCAAAATAAATTAAAATATTAAAATTAGTATACATGATTAATGAACCTAGGGAGGCCGACTTTATAGCCAAGCTTCTTAACATCTTCTTGAACTTGTTGTCTGAACTCTCTGAAACTGAAATTTCTGTAAGCAGGATAATCACCCGAACACTCTATAACGGCGTCGTATGATGGACACAGAAAATAAGCCGTTGAGAATCTCTCCACTGTTGGATTTGTCATCACACGGTGTTCTACGCTTTTGTACATGCCATTGCTCCATGCCTAGCAAAAGCACATTATACTCTTAAAGAAAAAGTAAAACTAATCTAAACATAATTAAAAAAACACAATGCTTACCAAAACCATAAGATCTAGAAAATGCAAACCAAACTGATTAAGAACTCTTAGAGTTTAATTACCTGAAATAGGTCACCAATATTGACAATGAGAGCACGAGGGTTAGGTTTAACGGCGATCCATCTATTGTTTTTGATGAGTTGGAGTCCTCCGACTTGGTCTTGGTACAAGATTGTGAGGAAATCACTGTCCGTGTGTGGCATTAAACCGTACACTTCCGATGGTTTTGGACAAGGTGGATAATGGTTCATCCTTAGATAACATGTGTTTTTCACGCAGTTTTCTCTGAAGAAATTTGATTTTCGTCCTGATTTCTCTGCAAGAATCTCTGCCAACGTATGTGCTAGAGCCTCCGATTCCGAAGCAAATCTCTCCATTGCTGAGCTGTGATACGAGAAGTAAAACATTATTACATAATCCATATTATAACTTAGGTGAATTTTAATGAATATTTTGAAAAGAAAAATCACAAAAAGTGGAATTTTAAAAACTGTGAACTGTTGATTTCTTTTGTAGTAGTCTATATAAAACAAAATAAAAATCATAATTCTGAAAAAAACAAATTAAAAATCATTAAATCAAAAAATTGTGACAAAATTTAAATCATTATTATTTTATGGTATAATGGCATAATATAAATCACTGCTATACGGGACTATTTTTGATTTGATAGAAAACTGTTAAATGATTTAATAGACACTTAAGACTATTTTTCATTTGTGTCACATCTTTACGCAAAAGACCAGCATTTCTTCTTCTTCTTTTTTGCATCGTCCAAATTTTATGGGAATACCTTGAAAATACAACAGAAATATTCTGTAAATCACTAAACACAATCAATAATTATCAGCTATTATCTTAAACCTTGGCGCATATGGTATTGCATGTGCATGCATGTAACAAACTTACATGACATAAATGGTGAAGTATACTAAGTCAACAGTAAAGAAAGAGTGTACTTTCCCCAATGGGAGAGAAACGTGATGCAGTTTTATTTTTAGAACTGAAGTGATGCAGTTCACACGTTAGGATGTGAAATGCCAGGAAGTTTGTGAGACATGCATGTTAGTTATAATGAACAAGGGTCCCAAGACAGGGGAAAGGCTTAAGCAAGACGAGAAAACTAATGTAAGAGAGAGGTGATTTATGAATGCATTATTCGGTGGATAGATTGTATGATTGTATTTGCATCGTTGATCTCATTAGAACGATGATAACTATTCACTTATTCGGTTGAGAAAGTATTTGGTGAAAGACCATATTCTGGTGTCAAATTGTAAACTAATAGTGACCTTATCAAGAGACTCCAGCTATGAAAGGTGGTGGCAAGCGGATGTTGTCACACATGTACACATCCACAAACACATAAGCTAAAACTGCATAAAATGTGTAAGACAACCACATGCATGCAAATACAAGTACATGTAAGAATGTGTACAGATTCCAGCGCACACACTTATACAGACTGATCACGAGATTATATGTGGCCTAGTATATTCGAGTACTTCTTCTCCATTATCCATTTGCTAAACATACAGTTTTCTCGTGACTCATTTCTCCTCATTTCATAGTACTATAACTTACATTATTATAAAGTGTACAATGTGTTTCAAGCAGCGTACTTCAGTTTTTAGATGTTTTTTATGTCAACAAGTTCCTAGCTAGAGTTTCTGATCAATTTGTAATAATAATAAGAGTAATTGCATCGTACACACAAGAAAGATCGGAAAAGAAGTTTTGTCTTACATGGGAATAATGATATGCTAAATGTAAAGTGCGCTTTCTCAATTTAAAAATGTTTAGTTGATTTTTTTTGGTTTAAAATATAAATAATTAATTATGAAACACGGTGTAAATATTGTAGATTCATACTATAGACTATCAATAGTTTTATTTCAGTTATGAGACCATGTTTCTCAAGAAGATATAAACGTATTTTGGAAGATGGTTAAAGATTTTTCGATGATCTGTCATTTAATCAGTTGGTTGATAGTTTTTTCCGAATCACGAGTTGATTTAAGATTTTTCGATGATTTCTCCCGACAAAAGCCGACCAAAATCAGTTAGTCGACATCTAATTTTTTTTATTTAATAAAAATGTTACAGCAATTAGTCATACATGTAATTCTTTCTCTTTTTGCATATGAAAAAGAGCTGATGTCCACAAAATCATTTAGTGCCGCAGCTGGTGCAAAGTGGATTTGATGAAGTCAAAATTTTTGAAATAAACAATGCAAGCATGTAAAAGATTTTGAAGTTGATGATATTTTGGAATACGAGCCAAAGAATGAAAACGAACATTAATTAGATTTTGTTGGTAAATTTAGTAAAGATAACTGATAAAAATAAATCAAATTAATCAAAATCAACACTAGAACAAGGTAAAGCTAATTAAGTAACCATTTTAGATTACATGTATGAATATATATGAAGGAGATAAGATCAATCCCAATAGGGAGTTCTCACCATAAGATTCTCAATATATATGTATTTTGAGAACCTTATTGTAAAATCTCCACACTGAAATTACTCTAATATCTCTTATTTTATCATTTTGCTTGATAGTATTAATATTAATTAAATGGTCATCGTATATCACATGCCAACTTGCTATCTAGAAACTATACTTATTCAGAAATAGTAATAAACAATGGGAAAACATAGAAACGCATGAGAGATGGAGAATAAATCCTTGACCCAGTGTCCAACAGCTTTACTTTTAGGATTTTCTTTTATTTATATGTACAAATAATGTTAATAAGACCGCCATATATTGAATTTAAAAAAAAAACGCGTTTGTCTCCCATGTTAATCTTCGAAAATAAAATTGCTCTGCATAATATGTTACTAATAGTCAAACACTAAGCATTTCATTATATGTAAACATAAATACATTATTAATCTCAAAACACAACTAGTCTCTTGGTGATGAACTGATGGTGTGTTATTAGAAGTTACCTAAAATTCAAGGTAGTAAGAAGACTAAGTAGAATTTCCTTTCCGTCATGTTACTGAGATATATTCTCCACATATAATTTAAATTATTCGAATAAGTAAAACACTAAGTCCAATCAATAACACTAGTCGCGTACCTGAGGGAAGTGAAGTCCTTGTTGTCAGAAATATCTGTCATGGGAACATGAAATGCTTCCGACCAAGAAAGTTGCCGGAGACAAGTGGCTGACGGCGTTCCCCACCGGTAACTCCCGGTGGAGAACGTATCAGACGTGCTTTTCTTGTCAAAGGGTTCTCGGAAAACCCTAATTTGTTCTTGTCTCATCTTCTCCAACACATCCATTGATATTCCATGGTTTATCACTTGGAAAAATCCCCACTCCCTCGAAGCTCTAGCAATCTCTTCCTTACACTTCTCCCTCTCCTCCTTGGCCCCATCCATCAGAAGACTGACGTCAATAACTGGAAGCTCCACCTCTTCGACGACAGCCGTGACAGAGAAACTAAAGGGTACTTCGGGGACATTGTTTTCTGTGTTTGTGATCTGTTTATATAAGAGGGTATTGTACATCTCGTTGAATGGTGGATCCATGAGAATCAGCCAAGAATGATCTATAAAGAAGAGCGAGAGTTAGAAAGAATTATGGGAAGTGAAATGCCAGGAAGTTTGTGAGACATGCATGTTAGTTATAATGAACAAGGGTCCCAAGACAGGGGAAAGGCTTAAGCAAGACGAGAAAACTAATGTAAGAGAGGTGATTTATGAATGCATTATTCGGTGGATAGATTGTATGATTGTATTTGCATCGTTGATCTCATTAGAACGATGATAACTATTCACTTATTCGGTTGAGAAAGTATTTGGTGAAAGACCATATTCTGGTGTCAAATTGTAAACTAATAGTGACCTTATCAAGAGACTCCAGCTATGAAAGGTGGTGGCAAGCGGATGTTGTCACACATGTACACATCCACAAACACATAAGCTAAAACTGCATAAAATGTGTAAGACAACCACATGCATGCAAATACAAGTACATGTAAGAATGTGTACAGATTCCAGCGCACACACTTATACAGACTGATCACGAGATTATATGTGGCCTAGTATATTCGAGTACTTCTTCTCCATTATCCATTTGCTAAACATACAGTTTTCTCGTGACTCATTTCTCCTCATTTCATAGTACTATAACTTACATTATTATAAAGTGTACAATGTGTTTCAAGCAGCGTACTTCAGTTTTTAGATGTTTTTTTTTTATGTCAACAAGTTCCTAGCTAGAGTTTCTGATCAATTTGTAATAATAATAAGAGTAATTGCATCGTACACACAAGAAAGATCGGAAAAAGAAGTTTTGTCTTACATGGGAATAATGATATGCTAAATGTAAAGTGCGCTTTCTCAATTTAAAAATGTTTAGTTGATTTTTTTTGGTTTAAAATATAAATAATTAATTATGAAACACGGTGTAAATATTGTAGATTCATACTATAGACTATCAATAGTTTTATTTCAGTTATGAGACCATGTTTCTCAAGAAGATATAAACGTATTTTGGAAGATGGTTAAAGATTTTTCGATGATCTGTCATTTAATCAGTTGGTTGATAGTTTTTTCCGAATCACGAGTTGATTTAAGATTTTTCGATGATTTCTCCCGACAAAAGCCGACCAAAATCAGTTAGTCGACATCTAATTTTTTTTATTTAATAAAAATGTTACAGCAATTAGTCATACATGTAATTCTTTCTCTTTTTGCATATGAAAAAGAGCTGATGTCCACAAAATCATTTAGTGCCGCAGCTGGTGCAAAGTGGATTTGATGAAGTCAAAATTTTTGAAATAAACAATGCAAGCATGTAAAAGATTTTGAAGTTGATGATATTTTGGAATACGAGCCAAAGAATGAAAACGAACATTAATTAGATTTTGTTGGTAAATTTAGTAAAGATAACTGATAAAAATAAATCAAATTAATCAAAATCAACACTAGAACAAGGTAAAGCTAATTAAGTAACCATTTTAGATTACATGTATGAATATATATGAAGGAGATAAGATCAATCCCAATAGGGAGTTCTCACCATAAGATTCTCAATATATATGTATTTTGAGAACCTTATTGTAAAATCTCCACACTGAAATTACTCTAATATCTCTTATTTTATCATTTTTGCTTGATAGTATTAATATTAATTAAATGGTCATCGTATATCACATGCCAACTTGCTATCTAGAAACTATACTTATTCAGAAATAGTAATAAACAATGGGAAAACATAGAAACGCATGAGAGATGGAGAATAAATCCTTGACCCAGTGTCCAACAGCTTTACTTTTAGGATTTTCTTTTATTTATATGTACAAATAATGTTAATAAGACCGCCATATATTGAATTTAAAAAAAAAACGCGTTTGTCTCCCATGTTAATCTTCGAAAATAAAATTGCTCTGCATAATATGTTACTAATAGTCAAACACTAAGCATTTCATTATATGTAAACATAAATACATTATTAATCTCAAAACACAACTAGTCTCTTGGTGATGAACTGATGGTGTGTTATTAGAAGTTACCTAAAATTCAAGGTAGTAAGAAGACTAAGTAGAATTTCCTTTCCGTCATGTTACTGAGATATATTCTCCACATATAATTTAAATTATTCGAATAAGTAAAACACTAAGTCCAATCAATAACACTAGTCGCGTACCTGAGGGAAGTGAAGTCCTTGTTGTCAGAAATATCTGTCATGGGAACATGAAATGCTTCCGACCAAGAAAGTTGCCGGAGACAAGTGGCTGACGGCGTTCCCCACCGGTAACTCCCGGTGGAGAACGTATCAGACGTGCTTTTCTTGTCAAAGGGTTCTCGGAAAACCCTAATTTGTTCTTGTCTCATCTTCTCCAACACATCCATTGATATTCCATGGTTTATCACTTGGAAAAATCCCCACTCCCTCGAAGCTCTAGCAATCTCTTCCTTACACTTCTCCCTCTCCTCCTTGGCCCCATCCATCAGAAGACTGACGTCAATAACTGGAAGCTCCACCTCTTCGACGACAGCCGTGACAGAGAAACTAAAGGGTACTTCGGGGACATTGTTTTCTGTGTTTGTGATCTGTTTATATAAGAGGGTATTGTACATCTCGTTGAATGGTGGATCCATGAGAATCAGCCAAGAATGATCTATAAAGAAGAGCGAGAGTTAGAAAGAATTATGGGAAGTGAAGGTCATCAAAATACGTGTTGTGATGAGAGACACAATTCTTACATTTATATACCCGTCCACCTATATGCAAGTGCAATTTGTTCATATTTTGATTACCATGTTGACAATAAAATAAGATTTTTTATTTGAAAAAAGAAAACATTTTTTTGCCGCCAATTGACCATGTTAATTACTTAACATGAGTTGGTATTTTTTTTTTAATTAACCATGAGTTGGTGATGTTAATGAGTAGACAATTATACATTTATATTGTATGCGAATTCTTTTGCAACATCTAAATGATGATTTTGGATAGCACTTATTGGAAATTAGATACATACTTATCAAAGTGAACATTTATTTTTAAGATTGTATTTACGGTCATATAAGATGTAGAATTTAGTATTAACTGAAGGGAAATAATTTCTTTCATTCTTTTTAGAAATACGATATGGGTTGATGTCTATATCAGTAGACATATGGTGGACATGGTACGATAATAGAGATTAATAAATTTGGTAATGTTAAAATAAATTTGGACATGGTTTGAATTTTTTCTTGTCTGGACACCGTCCTTTGTTTCTCGATGCTTTCACTTCCTTCTATGGTGTACTGTTTTCTATTTTTTTTTAATATTTCTTTAGCATAATCAATTACTAACCAATTAATCAATACGTTTAGCTTCACTGGATAAGACCCACCAATTTTAAAACAATGTTATTCTTGAACAACTTCTCTAGAACATTGTTATTTGAAAACAAAATTAAACATTTTAATATGTCCTAATCTAGAAGCTGTAACTAAACTAACAGGGAGAAACTTACGGAAGCAGAAAAAGCTTGGGGTCCAGGAAAAAGAGACACAACGACTTTAGTATCTATTTACACAGGTAACGGTTGACATAGGAAATGATTGGCAGAGCATTAGCATAAAGCATTATGCTCGTCATTATCCAATCAACATTTATCACAAAATCATTTACAAGAACATTTACAAAATGTTAATGCTTTCAAATGTTTTTTATTCAATGCTCTCATATGAAGCTTTTGTTATATCATTTGCAGTTAGAATATATAAAAATTTAAAAATAATTATATATAATTAATATATTTTTATTTAATAATATAAAAATTATGTTCGTAATAAAAAAATAAATTTACATTTTAAAAAATAAAAGTTATGATTAATTATTTTAACTTTTTAAAAAGAACAATATTTCACATTTGAAATATAATATAACTTATATAATTACACATATCATTCATTATTTTTAATAAATAAAATAAAATAATATATATCTATATATTATATATTAGAAATTAAACATATCTATATTATTTATAAAAAATAAATTGTATGTCATATATTAACTTTTCTGATAATATTATATGAATCATTTACCGCTCTACCAATAGATAAATAATGATAATTTATATATAAATTATATATATAATTAGTTTATTTTATTTAATAATATCAAAATTATTTTTATATCCAAAAATAAATTTATATTTTAAAATAATATTTAAATTTATTTTTTAAATAATAATATTTTATATTTAAAATTTAATTTAATTTTATAATTAAATAAGATTCATTATTTTTTAATCAAACATATATTATTAATATATATTATAATTTAATATATATTATTTTAAAATAAATATATTATATACTAACTTTTATGATAATTTTAAAATTTTATACGGCTACTGCTTTACCAATCACTTTATTAAAAATTTTAATGAGAAGATACTCAAAGATAATCGCTTCTACATATCAAGCATCGCTTCTTCATCTGTTGTACCAATCGAGGCCATAGTATTTATCCAACATTTACTTTTAAACAGAGCTACTTCTATTGCTATATAACCGTACAACATTAGTTATCATCGGAAACACACTGCTACAAAATGGAAGGCATTAAAAAATGGAAGGTTAAAAGTAGCTAAGTGAGAAGCCTTCAGCCGGGACATGTAAATATGTAATTGAATACTTTCACTTGTTTTCTTTCATTCAAGCATATAAATTAATTCAGTTTTTTTAAAGCATGTAAATCAACTTTTCACACCAAAACAAATATACTCAAGAAACATTGTTTATTAGCCCACAAAAACATTGTTTGTTAATTCTTATGATTAGAAGGTCTTAAACCGAGCCGTGTTTTACTTTTGTTTTGGGGGTAAATAACATCTTCTTTTTTTTTTATGTGCTGCCGTTTGTGGTTAGCTTGATTAAAGTAGAAAAGGGTTTTGCACAATTCGTTGCTTTATCCCGTTCAGAGCCAAAAGGAGGCGCGGCTACGGGATTACCGACGCTATTTTGTTTATCGTAAATAAACGTGGATAAGTGAAGACAAATAGTAATTCAAGAAAGTGATGATTTAAGTAAGCTGAGGAAGGCACTTTGCTGATTAGTCCACATATCATTTTCTGTGATATATAATTGATTGCCTCATGACTGTTTTTGTGGTTTATCAGAATCTTGTATACTCCATCCGTTTTAAATTAGGTTTCAAAATAGTTGTCATTGTAGAGAAAAACTTTCATCACAAAATACGTGTTATTTTAGAATTTCTAGACAAAATTTATTCTTTAATCTTTTATTTATTTTTTTATTGGTTAAAATATAGTTAGTGTATAAGAAATGATGATTTATATTGAAAATATACAAAATTAAATATATTATATGTATACAAATCTAAAACGACAATACAACTACGTAATATGAAACTAAGGGAGTATTTGTCTATAGAACTTACGTCACAAACACTATTAATTAATTTTCTTAGTTGACTTACAAAATTATTGTGTATGGTAAGAGGTCATATTCGAGTGAGCAAATAAAACAAAACCTCTCCTCTTATATTTATATTTCTACTGATATCATCGTTGGCCAGTTTGTTTCTCATCCGGATTAAACTTTTTAAAAACTCAAATATTTTTTGTTTATTGAAAATCAGTACTTATTTAAACTTGTATTTCATACAATCATTTTCATATTATATGTTAACATGTATACATAAAACTGATAACTCAATGACTAAAAGGACAAGAGTATAACAAGCTTATGCCGCGTTCAATCTATTGTTTACTGATCATAAGCAATAGGTTCAGCAAGTATATACAACTAAAAAAAATCATTGAGTACACTGACCAAAATCCATTAGTCAGATCCAACATTTTCGCCCGATAAAACACGGCTCAGTATCCGAATTCGGATCATGTTAAACTCTATGAATGCAATT
This sequence comes from Brassica carinata, assembly GCA_016771965.1. Taxonomy (NCBI): domain Eukaryota; kingdom Viridiplantae; phylum Streptophyta; class Magnoliopsida; order Brassicales; family Brassicaceae; genus Brassica; species Brassica carinata. The sequence continues at coordinate 66,287 of JAAMPC010000076.1, forward strand.
ATCCCTTCAATAAAATAAGGGTTCACATATATTCACTCTCCTAGTTCAAATACCACTCTTGATCCGTGCTCCTTGACATCTTTCACTCTCTATCATTTTTCTCTATTCTGAATTTTTTTTTTTGTTGACAAAGTTAATATTTTTTTTGTGGGATAGCCCTCTGTTCTGAAATTTCATATTTATTTTTAAGCTTTTTTATCGTCTTTTTTCTAACTGATCTCCACCACCAAACTTTCAAATTCTCTTCTTTTTTTTCTACTGTCAAATCCAACAGCTAAAATCCCAACAGAGGATTTCATCTTCTGTTGACTCAATTATGTGATCTAAAAACACTATACAAAGAACCATCATAAAGTATCTCATCATCAATTTTCCAGCCCAAATATTCTCTGCAGGAGATTTATCACCTAAAAACAAAAAAAAAACTCTAAATATAAATGCATCTTATTAACTAAAATACTTTCTTGATTCAACAAGATTATATCATGGTTAGTTTGATGTTAGATTCCAAAATTAGTTCGTGTTTATTCCGACCATAAATTTATGAGTTTAGAAGCATATTTTTTCCATTTCACACGTTAAATGTAGGTAAACATGAATTCTTATATGTATCTAACTGTTTTTATAGAAGAAAATATTGATAGAAACAAAAGTATTGTTAGAAACAAAGGCTGCAGATTGTTGGACTAGAAAAAATCACCAGGAAGTCTATATTTATAATCACACAAATTAAGCCAAATGTTCTAACAGCAGAATAGACAATTTGACCATAAATATAATTAACAAACCTACATTCCGCGTTCATGTTTCATTAGTTTATAGCTAGGACCCGCTCTCTGTTTATAACGTAGACAATTGAATTTTTTTTTATTTAACAAAATTAAAAAGTTTTCTGAGTATAATCAGCTAGTTTTCTAATTGCCAAATCTTTTAAACATGCACCAAATTGTAAAATGGACCACTTGAAATCATTTTTGGTTGGCAACTCTAGAGTTAATAGTGGGTCCTCCGGGTTCGTTCTCGCGACTTCTCAACTGGGCCTTCAATTAATAATGTGCTGTTTTTTGGCTCTCTAGTATATTTTCCTCTTTTCTCAAACACAGCTATTAACTGATATTTGAAACTACTCCACTTGTAGTCTTTCTCATAATAAATATCGATTGTTTGCAATCATTTCAATAATTGTTAATGTGAAATTTATATATGAATGTGGTTGAAGTAAAATTAGTAGTCGGAAATCTAAACTGATAAACAAGTCCAATCGTTCGCAATGATAAAGTTGATGTAACCCATAGGATTTCGCATGTCGGCTCTACCACTTTTTTTATACTTTAGCTTATTTATTTCCGTGGTGGCTAAAGTTTTCATCACCATCTCATCGAAGTATCATTCCATTTTTCTGTAAAACCTTAGCAAAACTAGATCTCAAATTTATAAATAAAATTAAGCATGAGTTGAATCTGGATGGAAACTTGACACTCAAATTACGAAAAGAAGTTCATTGCCTGACAAGATTTTGAAATCTTTTTTTTCATCATTTTCTTTTGTCTGTGAACAAAATATTCTTTCACTGTGGAGTACATGACATTTTTATGTAAATGAAAAATTCTGTCCACTGGTTTTCATTTTATCTTCCCCATAATATAATATTAATTATATAAGTGAATTTTTTGTCAGCTCATGAATTGGTTTTCATTTGAACTCCGTCATTATATAATATTAATAATATATGTGAACAGGTATGCAAATGTAACAAATGAAGATAGGATTGGGAGTCCCTTATCTATTCTGTAGCATATGTATTGGGGACGAGGATGAATAGACTTGGAGGAACAAGAACCAAGTGAACAATTCCTCAAAACAAAAAGAAAACCAAATGAACAGATCAAAGCATAATCTTACATAAATTTCTAATCAAATTACAGCTGTATTTAGTTATTACGTTTATTCCTCTATTCAATAAACCCACAATTTCCATTATCAGCAAGAGTTGTCGGCTTATTAGTATTCGGATTATTAGTAATGAAAGTTGGACTTGAAAAAAAAATCGGCTTAACCCACGATTTGATTTTGAGTTATCCTTAAACCCGTACGATTTGATTTAATGATCAGTCGATTAGATATCCATTAGTTTAGAGAGTCAAGGTGGATCGGTCAAGATATCATTATCATGTACTTCGAAATGGAAAAACAGCAATGGTAAGTAGGTATATTAATTAGGATAAACGGAATCTGCCGATTGTGCGACTTGTCACATCGTATAATCAAACCACCGCCATGAGTTTACCTGCCGACCATTGTTGGTAGAATGCGATTTTCATTTATTGTAGTTGCAGAAAATAGGTTACAACTAATTTAAATGTGTGATCGTGTGAGTGGCTATTAATTAGGGGTTATACTTAGCTAGTTATCTTGATATTTTTGAACTAAAGAGCGTTTAGCTTGAACCAAGTTGGATGTATAAAACCTATGGAGAAAAAAAATCAACGAATTAAAAATAGAAGAAAAATAGCTAGATAATCTGGCGATTTAAACAAAAATATTATTCATCCAACTTTAGAAGCCAGACATGGTGTATAGTGGGAGAATGAGCAAAACAATGACAACATTACAAAAAACATTCATGAAGTTGTAAGTTTTAAACAGTGTGTGCTTGGTAAAGACCGTATAGTGCTAGGTTTCTTGTGCTAGATTTATCTGATCAGCTACAGAGTGGGAACATATTTATGCCACTATCTATATGCCAGTGGATTTTCTCGTGTGTGATGCAAAGTCAAGGAGGGTATATTTTCACACTTTTGGATAACACCAAAGCCTGATACTATGTAAGTGGCCGTTTAAATTATAAAAAAAAGTTTGCTCGTAAACTATTATATTACAAAATTTTTATGTTTAAAAAAAAGTTATTTTTTTGGTGTTTAAAATTAGGGTTTAGTTTTAGATTAGAACCAGTCCTAAGAATTTTGATCTGGAATATGTTCAAGGGGCTTCAAAATTACACCGTAGTTAGTGTTTATGAACTTTAGCTGCAAATTCAGTGTCTGACCTAAAAAAAGAAAAGAATAAGAAGTGATGACCCACATACATCTCGGAAACGTGCCTTGTGCATAAGGAGGATACTCGGTCCATTAATAGACAGATTGGGAAAATATCCATGCTCCATAATCTCATGTGTGTATATAGTCTACGTGCCTCATTAATTAATATAATAAATATGAAAACATTAATATCTAGGCCGCCCACGTCTTCCACACGAAATTTGTCCATTGAAAACATGGACGCAAGATGTTCTTGTTCAGGAGCTCTTCAGTCTTCTCGCTGTATTCTTATTATTTTTTAAAGAAAACTTTGAATTTGTTTGCTTTCTCTTGTAATATATTATTATGATCAACCTTAAGTTTACTCGCATTTTGTCTAATTGTGTTGAAAATTACTATCAACAAAAAATTATTCCATGGGAGAATTTTTGATTTGGTTGCAAACTTGTAGCTCACAAAATGCGAGACTGTAAGGAAAAAAGAGAAGCACATCTCCCCCGGTCATATTTATAGAGTATTCAAGTAACTAAAGAAAAAAGAATTAGAAAATAAGAGATATAGAGGAGAGAGACATAGAGCAGTACTAATATAAGCATACTTTCAGATATTCTTTACACCTTCTATGTACATGCCAACTTAGAAATAAATTTATCTTTTTCAAATATTTTTAATTTATTTAGATAATTAAATCATAATAAATTATTAATTTTATTTGGTGTAGATAATATTGCTCCTAAACAAAATTTTACTTTCAAATGATCATTGTATTACTGGGAGCATATCTAAATAGTCGTTTTTGGTAGAACCTAAAATAGTCTTTTAGCACGTATAAGTAAAACGATTGAACATGGTTCTATGATTTTAATTCTTAGCAATTTTCTTAGTAAAATTTTGAAAATTAATATATAAATTAGAGTTTTAAATTATAAAATTTAGTTGTATATTTTTAATTAAGAGTTAGTTAAAATATTAAACATATATATATATATATATATATATATATATATAACTTTAAAACTACATCAATACTTCTTCTCTTTTCTTGACTAAACTGAACATCATTACTTTTTAAAATATAACTAATACTTTTTATAGGGTCTAAGACGGCATTATATACCATCATAGTATTAACATGGTGTATAGTGATCCGTTTCCTGATGATTTTATCAATGAGGCTATGGTGAGTTTCAAAGAGAAAAGCCATATATATGGTGTCTTGCAACCGAGCTTGTATATATGATCATCAAATTGAGTTAATTGTGAATATAATAACATCATGATTGGTTCAAACAAAGCATAGACAATAAAATTAGAGAAATAAAATAAAGCATGTGGTCATTATAGAATAAGATCCAACAAAATAATCGTTACCCAGAAACCTTGTCGGCTCACACGTGGTGACTACCTTAAGCACATGCAATATATCTGCCCGATTGAAATATTTCCAGAAAAAATCATTTATTTTCTTGGTACTTGTGCAATAGAGCTTCTATCTCTGATGACTTCTGTAACTGGAAGAAAGTTCTTTGAAATGTTCGAGACCACGTGCCAACAGACAATTTAGCAGATAACTGATGATCTGTTCTTTTCTGCCTGAATCATTTTTATATTTGATAAGTGTTTTTCCTGAATCATATTGTTATTATTTCTTTGATGTCGAATACTATTTATAATGATCTTCCCTCTATACGTTGACTTCTATATATACCACCTCTATTTCAGTTGTACCAAACCTGAGCAGAAAAGAGCATTGTTTCTATTTTTTTTTTAAACTTAATGTTAAGATCCGGGTTAGAACATCTTACGAGCGATATTGTATTTCTATATTGTTGAATAAAATATATGAAAAATGGCTACACCTTGTTGAAACAAGTGAATAAAAGGTAGGAGCTTGAGTCTCCAAGTTAGTCCTAACTGATGCTATTTCTGTAATGGATCCATAATTTGGCCTGACCACTTTTTTAATATAATTTTCGTGCACAGAAAGGTAAAAAAGATATGTGTCACCACATATTAAAAATAGGAAAGTTTTGAAAAAAGAATAAAAACTTGGATGCTTCTGATGTTAAGATACTCTCACTAAGGGCTGGTTCAAAGCGGCGGTTTGCAATTTCTTGAGGAGTTCTGAATCGGTGGTTGCAGTTTCAAACGTTATGTTGCGTTTTGTGTGACTGGCGTAACGTTTGAAAATTGTTGCGTTTGCGGGATGTTTATGACTGGTTGATTATGAGATATTGCAGCAGTTTAATAATAATTTACCAATATAAACATATTATAACATTATAAAAATATAAAAAACATACTTTTGTGATAAAATATAATAATTATTAATATAATATGATTAATAATATTATGTTTATTTATTTAATTTTTTAAATAGTTGAAAATTATAATTTTAAAATATATTTTTGAAGATTTATATTAAAACTTTTAAAGAATATTTTGTTTCGTTTTATATATGTGTATATCTTTATAAATGTATATATATGTATTAAGTTTCAAAAAATTCTAATCATGAATAGATAGTTTAAAGTTTTTATAAAACAAATTATGACACTGTTTGTGAATTTAAATTAATATATAAATTGTGTATATATTTTAATTTATAATATTTCCATTTTTTATTTTAAATTTTAATTTTAAAATATTTAGAAAAAATAATTTTATATTTTTGTATCCAACCGCAACCGCCCGCAACCGCAAACGCTAGCTGGAACCAGCTTTTGATTTTAAGAGGTTCGGAGCGGTTTGGAGCGATTTGTAGCGGTCTGTATGATTGTTTTGAAACGCTATCAACCGCTACTAACCGCAAAAACTGCGTTTGCGGGTGGTAGCGGGAAAACCAATCAAGCCCTAAGTATCATAACGAAAAACTTGGCTTTAAATTTTAGTTAAGATAGTCTCAGCAAGGATGCTATGATGAATGTTAAATAAGAAAGTTTTTCTTCAGAAAAAAAAAAGAAGAAAAACTTGGTTAAATGGGTCTATTGAAACTTTTCGGGTTAATGGGCCTTTTCCATTAGTCCAAGACGTAGCGTTTCGTATGTTTCTGGATGAGGATTTTCCGACAGACATCAGAGAGGGAACTTAGAAGGACAGAGAGAGAGAGAGAGAGAGAGAAGCGCAAAAATATCAGAGAGACAGCGACGAAGAAGAAGAAGAACAAGAAGAAGAATCATCTTCACTCCTTGTCTAACTGTGACGAATCCAAAGGTATCTTCAACACTAGGTGTTTTGATTCACAACATAACTATTGAGGTTAACTTTTTAGTTTCTGGTGTTTTCAATCTGTTGGCTGAAAAAGGAAGAAGCTTTGAGTTCTTCTTCTTGGATTCCTAAGGAGGATGCTTAGCTTGAGATACTCATTACCGTATCTTCCTCAAACGAAGGAATCAACTAAACTCTTCTCCAACAATGTTGTGGTTAGTATTGTAATAGTAGTTATGTTCTTTAGCTTTTCTTCTTTTAACTCAGACACGTACTTAATCACCTCAGTGTCGAACGGAATCAATCGTTAGGTTTGTGCAGCGAGAGGTCCAAGACCTCGCTATCCTCGAGTTTGGAAAACAAGGAAGAGAACTGGAAGTATCTCCAAGGCTGCCAAAATGATTGCTTGTGTAATACTTCATATGTCTCTCTTGTGTTCTGCAACGTTATCCTCCTTTGATAGCTCTTACTGAGTTTTATCATCTGCAGATAAAAGAATTGTCGAATGTTAAAGAAGAAGTATATGGAGCGCTTGATTCCTTCATTGCCTGGGAGTTAGAGTTCCCTCTTGTTATAGTCAAGAAGGCTTTAGCTATTCTTGAAGACGAAAGAGAGTGGAAGAAGATTATTCAGGTAAGCAAGAGGAGCTGTTTTTGTTATTCTCTGAATAGGTGAATAACAGAAAAAATGGTCTTCTGGGATTGTGTTAGGTGACAAAATGGATGCTGAGTAAAGGCCAAGGAAGAACAATGGGAACTTACTTCTCGTTACTAAACGCTCTAGCAGAAGATAACCGGCTTGACGAAGCTGAGGAGCTGTGGAACAAATTGTTCATGGAACATTTAGAAGGAACGCCAAGAAAGTTCTTCAACAAAATGATATCTATCTATTACAAGAGAGACATGCACCACAAACTCTTCGAGGTAAGAAGCCTTCTTACTTTAGGATAGGTTGATGATGTCTGGAAGTAATGAAATAGCGATTCGTGGTTTCTTTCTCAGGTGTTTGCTGACATGGAGGAGCTTGGAGTGAAACCGAACATTGCGATTGTGCATATGGTTGGGAAAGTACTTTTGAAACTTGGGATGAATGATAAGTACGAGAAGCTGATGAAGAAGTATCCTCCACCACAGTGGGAGTTCAGATATATCAAAGGAAGACGCGTTAAGGTCAAGGCTAAGCAGCTAAATGAGCTAAGCGAAGGTGAAGGAGGCTTAAGCAGCGACGAAGATAAGACTTGTAGTGAGATTGAGAGTATATCGGATATGTTGTCAGATGAGGAAGCAAACCAAGATGGTGAGGATTTCAGTGAAGAGGAAGAAGAAGGCGCGAATCAAAGACAGATTGAACATTTAGAAACCATGTCTTGATCATTTGGACTCTTCCTGACTTAAAATTGTTCACTTCATGAGCCTTTGAGATTGTATATACTGTTGGATCATGCATGGAAAAGAGTTCCAGAGCCAAAGTTATTCAATGAAGCTTTCTTGGGTTCAGTCGAAAACATGACCCAAAACGTTGGAATTTTTGAGGTAAAGAGCTTAGGAAAAGTCAAAAACAAGACACCAACAGATGTCCAAACGATAAAGAAAAAGAATCTGCGAGTATCATCACTCTGTATGCTTAGAAGCTAGAAGCAAAAACTAATGTATTTGAGATCAAAGTAAAAACTCCTTTTTTGTTTATTCAATCTTCATCTGATCCAGACTCTTCAGAACTCGACCCCTTCTTGTTTACTTTCTTCTTTGATCCTCTCTTCTTGTCTTCCTCATCCTCACTGTATTCACTTTCATAATCTTCCTCTTCAAGCTCATCTTCTTCCTCCTCCTCCATACCTTCTTCTGCAGCCTCACCCTCCACATCACGGGTTCTTTTCAAAACCTCCAGTTTCAGTGATGTCTTTTGGTCACAACCAATCCAAGCATCACTTAGGCAGAAGCAGGTCAATTTATAAGTACCTTCTGCAGGTGCTAAGAGCCTCCCCATCACTAATCTTGACCCACTTTTAACCTTCTCAACAGCTTCTTCAACTGCTTTGTTCTTTGCCTCAACGCTTGCTCCCAAACTCTCCATCGTCTCACTAACAGCAAGCGACGCAGTGCTTATAGCTTCGGCTTCATCCATGAAACTAACCTTCTGAAAGAACCAGACATTGTTTGAATCCGCAAGAAGCACCCAAAAGTTCTCCTCTTTGTGGAAAGGGAAGTGAGGCGAGTGAGGAACAGCTCCTACTAGTCCATTGGGACGTTTCAGAGTGATCCAAGCTTGAACTGTCGTCACGTCGCCTTCTTGAATACCTTCTTCTCCTTCTGTTTTGCAAATGACTTCTATTTTCAGAGAAGGTATCATCTCCAACACCTTCTCCATGTCTGCCACATCGCTTGCAGACAAACCAGCAACCTCCCTGAGCAGTTTAGAACGTTCTTCTAAGCTCAGTTCTTGAAACTCTTTGAATGATTTTACCTGCGACGCTATCTTTTGAGCGATAGTTTCACTGAGATGAGGGAGTTGCAAGAAAGGTGCAATCCCTTCTGAAGTTGACTTCCTCGCACTAAGAGGAACTGCCTGTGCAATTAAACAACAACATTAACGAAGCTGAAACAATCTCAAATGTTCTGTGCAGAAGTAAAAAAACTAGAAGAAATCTTCATACCTGAACAATGCATTGAGATAGCTCAATGACTCCTAGTGCAGGACTTAACCATCCATGCCCTTGTTCACTGTGGGGTATAACCGCCATCTGCATGAAACAATCTCATAAAGTTTAGCATTTAATTTCTTCTGATGACAGATATAGAGTTTCAGGTTATCATCAACTTTGTAACAAGCTTTATTTTATCAGATACAATGTGCTAATAAAAAAAAGACCTTCATTAAATCTTCAAGGAGACGAGGTGCAAACTCTAGCACACGCCTGAAATCACTTTGCAGAGCTGGAGACAAAACAGCTGACTCACGAGTTAACTGTTTCTGTATCAAAAGCTCAGCCTGTTACACAAAACATACAAAATAGGGAAAGAGTTGGCATTTCTTTTTTTAAATATATCCAATTCTTTGTGTTATAACGTGTTAAAAGAATCCAACCTTGATAACTGCAGGATCCTGTTTCCAAAACTTAGTTTCATCTTGCTTCATCTTCTTAGGATCCAGACTTAGCTCGCTCTTGACAGAGGTAAAGAGTTTCTTCAGAGATTCATCATCAGTTTTACGAACTGGAATCTCTGCGTACTCAGCTGCTTTGATGAAAAGTTCCATAACTTTGCTTGTAGTCAAAGAGGGTTTCATTAACTCATAATACGCTTGACGAGTTTGGAGCTTGACGTAGTTTCCAGTATACTTTGATGATCTCCAGAGATAGATGGAGGCGACCACTAGCGGCAGTAGAATACAGAAACCAACAGTAAACAGCAACAATAGCCCACCAGATTCTCCATTTAAGTCTAGAATAAACTGAGGAAGAGCAATTCCCAGTTTATAACCCTGCATCAATCACATTTGCAAAAGTCTCAGTTTTCAATATGAGACAGTAAAGACTAATGTTCATTCTTTTTCACTGATTTTTTTTTTTTTTTGTAAAACTGTAAATGCAAAAGCCTCCTTCACACTATTATAAGTATAACATGTAAAAGGTAAACAAAGATTAAGGCCTAAGAGATGATTACCTGTCTGCCATCTGGATGCCCATACTTCTCAAAGTTTTCACGAGACAACGGATCAGTCAAAGCTTGGTAAGCTTTAGCTATCGACTCCACAAAATACTTGTTTGCCTCTGTATAGTTAGTAGTACAAGACATCAGCAACAAGCAGCAGGAACAAATATGTAATGAACAGAAAGGGAAGGATTCTGAAGAACAGTTTTGGACCTGGATCTGGATTCTTGTCAGGATGGTATTGAATAGAGAGTTTTCTATATGCTTTCTTGATTTGTGAATCTGAAGCACCAGGTTCCAATCCAAGAATACTGAATGGTTCAAAGAGTTGACTCTGTAATATTCACACCAAGAAAAATGCATTAAGCAAAAAAGAAATCTCGGATTTTAAAGCATGAAGAGCGGAGAACATTACCTCACGGCTGATGTTCTTGGTGTAATAAATCAAGAAGATCATCACAAACCAGAGTAGCACAACCGTCAAGTTGCTACATGAAGTGAAGCTAGAGATCTGCAGAAGAGAGAAAATGAACAAGTTAAAAAGAAGTAAGAAGGTAGTTAAATCGTTACTCCAAAAGGAGTTTGGTGGGGGAGAAAGAAAAAAAAACTGACTCTTTGAGAAACGGATCTCTTGTACTTCCCTGAACGATCACAGTCAAGACACTGACAATGTATGCTCCTTTGTTTCTTGGAAAAAGCGCGGCTTAGCTTCACGAATGTATAAGGCACCAATGGAATTGCGATGATTGTCAGAATGAATATGGGAAATAACACTCCGTTCTCTTCTGATTCTGCCATCGTTTGACCTCTTAGATCAGATCAGAGAACCTGCAAGAAAAAAAAGATTGTCTTTATATAATCTGATGACAATCTAAGGAATAGAGATCAATCATCGTAATTGCTATAAACATTTTTAGTCAGTTAACAAATGAATAGAGAATAGGTTCCTCAGATCAAAGCTCATGTTCTTTTTTCCTTCACAATTTTATCTTTATATTCAATTTCTGGACCAACATGATCAATCAAAAGTCAAATTTAATTAAAAGGAACAATCTTTAAACATTACATACAAAAAAGATGAAAGAGATCAAGAGGATACAAAAGCAAAACATGATTCCCAAACAAAATCTCTGTATTATAAAGAACAACACGGATAAAAAAGAACCGGATTCGATTTGCATGTCAGGAAAATTGTAACGAAGCAAATAAGAAAAACGAAGTAAGAATCTTTTGTACCTCAATCGAGTCTAGTAACTGATAAAGAAAGGGAGAAAAGAACGTTTTGATTTTGGAATTGCAAAGTTAAAAGACAAAAGAACAAGAGTGAGGTTTATCAAGGAGGAAGGAGGGATGATGAATCATCTAGACCAATGAAAACTCGACGTGTGGCGATGATTGAGTCATATATTGTATGTAGCTAGTTTAGGAAATTGAGTAATGAGATTTGACTGTATTAAATAGGGGAGTAGTAAAAGAAACCAAAGATCCAAAGGACAGAGCGAGTTGTGTTTGGGTTAATGATTGTTTCATAATCGCTTTAAAAGTTTGGTCCTTTTGTGTTTGGTAATAAAAATGGCGTTTAAAAAGTTTGGTCCTTTTGTGTTTGGTAATAAAAATGGCGTTTAAAAAGTTTGGTCCATAGAGACAGTAGACAAGCACAGTTTCCCTCTCTAGAATATTTCCTCTAACCTCTCACTAAGAAACTTTCCCACTGATCTTCTGATTTCGGTGGCCCGCGGCTAACGTCGTCGGTCGCCACCGATCCTTTATCTTGTTTTTTTGTTGTTGTATTATATTATCTTTCCGTTAAGCGGATCTTGTTTTCGCGATGGCGATATAGTTTTTCGCAGTGGCGATCTTTTTGTTGTGTCTCAGTCTCAATCAAAGCAAATCTTCAAGGCTATTTTCTCTGTTCTTCGATTGAGATTGATGTATATATGTTTTCTCCTCTTTCGCGGTTCATACTAAGATCCCGTTTGTCTAAAGTGAAGACTCTTTTGCTATCTGGATTCATGCGCTTATTCCTTTTTGAAAGGAATCAATCTTTGCTCCTTACTAAATTGTCCCGGTAATAAATCGGCCTAGAGAGTGAAGTATCCTTGATAGAAAGGAAGATGTGTTATTGGATTGATCTTTGCTGTTTCTAATGGCGATTTAGATAAGTCGGCATTTTCTTTTTGAAGGTGGTCCGATAAAAATCGTTTATGGAAACAAGTGAATATTCCCAGAGTTAATAATCTGGTAGTGATGGAGTTTTCATGGAGGGCGATGGTTTGGGCGAAAAGATTTGGAGTCTCGGAGAGTTCACAAACGAGCCACAGCGGAGTTGATGCGATCGTGTTCTTGCCGGCGAAGTTGCATTCGGATCTTCTCTTTCCATGCGGTGGCGTTAGGGCGTGAAGCTATGCTTGTTTCAAGTCTCATGCAATAGCAGATGAAGACACGTGTCCGATCTTATCTCTAAGAAGCGGCGTGGATAATTATAGAAGATCGTAGAAGACTCATAAACCTATTGGATCATTTGGGCCTCATACTTTAGATTATAATTTAGGCTGAGTCTGTTTAATAGAAATGGGTCGTTGTAAGCTTCTTAAAATATTGCTTCACTTCTCTCTAATAAAATAGAGAAAGTTGACAAAAAAAAAAAAAGTTTGGTCCTTTTTGGTCCTTTTTAAGTTACTTTTTGTCAGCGAAGGTTTTTTTTTTTTGGTAAAAATGTTAAAATTGTCAGCGAAGGTTTGTCTCTTGACCGAGCTTAGTTAAACCCTTTAGTGTTAAGGTGAGAGCTAAGCAACTAAATGGTTCTTCTCCACAAAAGTATTGAACTTTTCAAACGATTCTCAACCTCAGCGACATCCTCTGCTTCCGAATGGAAAACCCAACTGACTCTGTTCCGATCAGCCAACGAAATCTCTTCCATCCTCTTACAACGTCGCGACTGGAACACTCATCTCCGCTATGTCAAATCCAAGCTCCCAAGAGCAACACTCACACCATCTTTATTCCTCCAGATCCTCCGCGAGACTCGAAAGTCTCCTAAAACCGCTCTCGATTTCTTCGACTGGGCCAAAACCAATCTCCGGTTCGAACCGGATCTCAAGTCTCATTGTCGTGTAATCGAAGTTGCTGCCGAGTCAGGTCTCGTGGAACGAGCAGAAGCCCTCTTGCGTCCTTTGGTTGAATCGAACTCAGTGTCTTTACTCGTTGGATCGATGCAACGGTGGTTTGAAGGTGAAGGTTCACTCTCTGTCTCTCTTAGCTTAGCTCTCGAGTGTTATGTCTCAAAGGGTAGTTACCAAAACGGCTTGGAAGTGTTTAGTTCGATGAGAAGATTGAGACTTTCGCCTTCGGTTAGCGCTTATATCTCTCTTCTTGACTCTCTCGTTAAAGAGAAGCAGTTTAGAGTGGCTTTTTGTTTGTACTGTGCCATGGTTCGTAACGAGGTTGTCTCCGATGGGTTAACTTGGGATTCGGTAGCTCAGGTTTTGTGTGAACAAGGAAAGTACAAGAGCGTTGTTAAGTTGATGGAGACAGGTGTTGTAAGCTGCAAGATTTACACCAATCTCGTGGAGTGTTACAGCAGAAACGGGGAGTTCGATGCGGCGTTTAGCGTCATTCGTGAGATGGATGACAAGAATCTGAAGCTGAGTTTCTGTTCTTACAGCTGCGTGTTGGATGATGTCTGCAGATTGGGAGATGCTGAGTTGATCGATAAGGTTCTTGTTTTAATGGTAGAGAAAGATGATTCGATTGTGAACGATAAGATGATCGAAAGGCTCTGCGAGATGGGGAAAACGTTTGCTTCTGAGATGCTTTTCCATAGAGCTTGTGATGCTGGAACAGTGCGGGATGAGACGTACGGTTGTATGTTGAAATCTCTGTCTAGAAATGGGAGAAGAAAGGAAGCTATTGATGTGTACCGATTGATTTGTCGGAAAGGTGTTTGGTTACATGATGAGAGTTGTTATACCGAGTTCGCAAATGCTCTATGCAGAGATGATGATGATGATGATGATGATACTAACTCAGAGGAACTGCTGGTAGATGTTATAAACCGCGGTTACGTCCCATGTACACACAAGTTATCACAAGTTTTAGCAGCTATGTGTAGGAAAAGAAGATGGAACCAAGCAGAGAAGCTTCTTGATTCTGTTATGGAAATGGAAGTTTGTTTCGACTCCTTTTCATGCGGGTTGTTGATGGAACGTTACTGCAGAACCGGGAAGTTGGAGAAGGCGATGGTGCTTCATGAGAAGATTAAGAAGATGAAAGGAAGCTTGGATGTGAATGCTTATAACGCGGTTCTTGATAAGCTTATGATGAGGCAAAGAACCATGGTGGAAGAAGCTGTTGAAGTGTTCGAGTACATGAAAGAGAGGAGTACAGTGAACAGCAAAAGTTTTGCAATCATGATTCACGGGTTGTGTCGTGTGAAGGAGATGAAGAAAGCTATGAAGTATCATGATGAAATGTTGATGTTGGGGTTGAAACCTGATTTAGCATCTTACAAACGTCTTATCTTAGGTTTCAAATGAAACATTTGGATTAGGTTTCACTTTGTTTGTGCACAAAAGCAAGGACTCAAAACACAGAGTTTGTTACATTTATTGGTCAAGAGGGAGCCACTCAAGTTCTAGTTCTATCTCACCAGACTCAACGTTCTGAAGCTTGATATGAACCTCTTGTTTCACTTTCCCATCTGCAATGTTGACGATGCTGTCCTCTATAAGAGCATTGTCGCCTGATTTAAGCCATTTACCAATCTGCATATCTCCAAAAATTTCAGGGTCTCCAAAAGCCATTGCAGATGTGATCAGAGGTTGGATATCAATCCCAGCTTCTCCCATTATGTCATCACCAGAAAATGCATCATAATCAAACACTTGCTGCAGGTAAAAGAAAGAAATTCTATTGATTATTTATTAAAATTAGAATCTGATTTGGATGTTTTAGTCCAAGATTTTTACCAACTTCACTGAGCCATAGTTGTGAGGAACAGAGAGCATGAGTTCCTCGTTCCAGACCGGGTTTAAGTTGCTCTTCATTACGGTTGATTTTGCAGTCTGGTAATATGTTGAAATACATAAGCAAATGAACAATCATTAGAACAATGGTGAGAACATATAAAGACCAAAACCTTTCAAGAATCCACAAAGTATTCAGTTGATTTTTTTACCTGTTGTCCGAGAGTCAACACAACATAAGAATCGCTTGTCCTCATATCTCGGACAGCTAGATTGATTCCTTTTTTAAGAGTCACCTTCAACAATCCAATAAACTCAACCATGCCTTCAAGATGCTGCCGTTTGTTAAACACCATGATATCAAAAGACTGAGAGCAATGTCCAAGTTCATAGAGTTTTACTGGAAAGAAGATTTTACCGGCTGTTGTGATGATGAATTTGAGCCCTTGGCGGATGTCATCCTCAAGCTTGGTTTAAGATACTCTTGGTGTTCATATTTTGACCTGACATTTAAGATTTGAGGGACATAGAGATTCCACAAAACAACACTATTTGTGGGGTTTTAGCAAAACCTACCTGATAAACTGCATACGCTGGTCATGACTAGCATCAGGTCCAGGCTTAGAGAAACCATCAGGTATAAATGCTTCGTAAATTGAATTGGCAGAGGCATTTCCTCCAATTTCAATCATTGAATCCACTTCATCATCCGACCATTCATCCAATGTCACAGACAAGACCTGCAAAACACCCCCCATACTATCATAAACTTGCAAGATATTCTTGTCAAGAAGACTTAGTGAAAGCAAAATATGATTGTACAAGAGTTAACTATATTCCAACGGGCATGTTACTCAAGTGTAACATCTCCACAAGAGCATTTGTAAGCATGTTAGTGCAATCCAAACAAAACTAAGCATAGAAGGAGAAGCAAAGAGTGATCACACCACCTTTGAGATATGAGTGCCAAGGCTTCTGTGCACACCGGAACATTTTAAGCATATGAACACTCCGATATTTGCCGACCTGTAATAGTTCAGTGATTACACAACCAAGATTTGGTAAAAGGATGCAGTCACATTGCTAACGGTATGTATGTTGGAAGAGTTATGAGAAAGGACTTACGCCCACTTAGGATCTGGAGCGCTACAATCAGCGCAGATTCGGTTATCAGATTGAGTTAAAAGATCTCTTATTCTCCTTTTACCTGTGAAGCAACATGGTGAATTATTCTCAGCTTATGAAGAAACCAATAAACCTCACACCACAAAGTCTTTTGTGAAGTTTATGAACACACATAAAAACTCAAATCTCCCTGAAGAGTAATGATTGAGAAAGTGAACTAGCAATATACCTGAGCCATTCTTTTCTTGTCCGGCTGCAGAATGACTCATTGCTCTTCTCAAAAGCTACAAATTATCAAACACAATCCTACTCATAACAAAGAGAACACCAGTCACGCTCAATAGTGTTAGATAGATGAAAAGTTTCATGGTTCTTGAGGAGATCAAATCAATGCTTTGCAAATTTCAAAAACCAAAACATTTTGGAGAAACCAAGAAGACCACAGAACCACCAAGAAGAACATATCGCTTTACAATATCAGATAGAGTAAGAGATTCAAAATAATCGAGAGACAACAATAAATGGATCTTTATCTATTCCTGAAACCATTTCCAACTTACAGAGAATGAAACTCAAAGTTGAAGATGCACACACACAATCGATCAAAAAGAAATATTATGCAAAGGAATAGGAAGAGTATGTACGGAATTGGAATAGGGAGATATTAGATTAGATTTGAACAATTCTTACTGCCAATCAGAGGAATCAGAGGAGAGAGAGAGAGAGAGAGAGAGAGAGATGAATACAGATTACAACTAAGTGCTGATGCCAGTTTATATTTCCTTCTAGGTGTCGTTGACTAGTTTCTTGTTTCCTTTTATCACTTAATATCAAATTTGAGTTTAGTTCGAGGTCGGTTTATCTGTTATAAAAACCTTTGTCACCGTTTCAGATTAATGGAGTGTTAATAAGTGTACGAATTTACGAGTCATTTAATTTTGAACTAAAATATGGTTCAATAAAAAGATAAGAAAGCAACTCTTCTTGTTAACTTTTTAAGACTAAACTGAAACTCTGTAATCTTTTGGAATTGTCTTATTACCATAATCTATATAAGTTCCTGCTACAAAACTGAAAAAAGAAACTGCTCCATGGAGACACATGACCCATCATAGTGAATATATATATTCTTCAAGCAGATTTCAACTTGTTCGATGCTGCTGCGAGGTGAGAGAGTGTTCTGTGTCCAACGAACAACAGAAACACTCCCAACAAAGACAGTGCCTTCAGAGTCGTGAACAGATCCAACTGCATGATGCAAAGGAAAAAAACAAAAAGGATATTATCATTACGATGAGCTTTAGATTTTTTAATGCAATGGTCTTTATAATCTTAAAACAAGAACCGGTTTTAAGAACTTGCCTTCACCCAGAAGAGCACGTAGAGAAGCAGAATAGCTCCGATACCGCCATGGAAAAGTAGCGCGGATGTTGCAGCTCCAACCGATGATGGGAAGCTCTTTATATTCACTCCCAACCTTGTAAGCTGAAACACACAAAAAGAGTTTATATGAGTTGTGAAACTGAAACAAATGTTTTTTCGGATTAACGTTTATGAATCTATTCACAACACAAGCGAAAGAAGACTGACCCCAATCAAGAAGCCGATGAATGGAAGAACTATAAGACCCAAGAAAACTAGTGAAAGCTGCTTCGCTGGAAGCTTTTCTGGAACCCTGAAGATGTGTGATATCTCAGCTTTCGGCCCATATCTTGAGTAAGGATCAGTAGGCTGTAGAGGAGGACGAGCCGCCTTTTCTGGACGTTCTGGTAGGTCTAGTTCGATGTGGCCAATATTACTCAACAGAGAGTTCTCCTGGAGTAATGAAAGGGGAAAAAAAAACAATGTTTAAATTTCTGAAAACGTATATCAACTGCATTGGACCTGAAAGAACAGTACTTACCATGGAAGCATCTCCAATAGTTAGCTGGATCTCGTATTTACCAGAAAGGTAGTAAAGCTTCTCAACCAATCCAAGAAAGTCCTGAAGGGTAAAAATAACATCAATCATTAGTATTGTAATTAGAACGTGTCATTGATCTCACCAAACTTGAACGTAGAAAAATGAAGATATGTAAAAGATTCTTTTCGGCAAAAGCCATTCAAGATGTAGTAAGGAACTTAACTAGAACTAACTCAGATTTCTTTCCAGTAGTTTTCACGAGAAAGATATGCTCGACCTGTGACTCATGTTTCAGCTTGAGAAATGCCTGCATGGAAGTAAGCACGTCAAGAAAGTGAACAAAGTATAACCCATTACTAAAGCAGAATCGGGAATGAACAAACCTGGTGTGGCTTAAACACATGGCCAAGTGGCGTAGTTAACTGGAATGACAGACGCAGCTTTTGGAGATGGTTTGCTGATAATGATACTGCTCCATCTTTAGTTAAATCTAGCCTACAATAGTTGCAAAAGAGAATCAAGAAACAAAATGATGATAAGCACAAAAAGAAAGTTGCAAAAGGCATATTTTGAAAGCAACAATGGTACGAAGATGCAGGCGACATACTTTTTCTGAGATTCAACGCTCCCAACGTCACTGTCAAGTACAGCAATTTCTGCATTGTCAATGGTAATAGCTCCTGTGGCGGCTACAGACACTTTTGTTTGAGCTTCGGTCACGTATGCTTTTTCATTCGCCGACTCATCTATCAAAATCTACCAAAAAAAAAACTTATCATGTACTTATAACTGAAGTCTGTGTTAAATATATACCGACAAGAGCAATACCTCAAATACAAATGTATACTTTCCAACATCAAAGTTCTTGGGGAAGGAGTCCAGGAAGTACGTTGCACTATCAGCGTCAAACTTAAGCTCCTGTACCCCCAACAATGTAATGAAAACGGGTAAACAGGCTTAATGCAGAGAAAATGGAAGATTTACTAATGCCAGCTCAAAAATTTAGAGAAGCTACATTATTTACCTGGTTGTTAATTACAGAAGAGCCCTTTGATCCAGAACTTAGAGCTTGTGCGAGCTTCACACTAAGAGCTGGTGCCTTAGAACCGAGTACAGTGCTAACTTTAACCTTGATCCAAAAACAAAATGGACGAAGGGTCAACCAGATTGAGTCATTATCGAATATGAGAAATTTATACAAATAACATCCAATTCTATGAGATTGAGCATTCTCTACCAACTAAAAACCCAACATCCAACCAATATAGCCAGAAAAACGACTTAAGACAACCCCTACTAAAAGTACTACTATTAAACAGGGAATTGTATTAAACCATAAGGAGGGAAACATAAGATAAAAGAAAATAAGATCTCAAACGATGCCAGTCACATCACGGTGAAAGTTTTGATGGGATACCTTCAGAGGCTCTTTCTTGGTCAATGAAATGACAGTAGATGGAAGAGACAGGATGAGTGGTACAGAGAACCTGAAATCATAGAGAACGACCACAGAACATGTTATTGCTCCCATAAAATGACAAAGTTTCAGCGACAGCATACCAAATGGGCAACTGCTTGAAATTTCGTAAGTGTTCAAGCTTTTAAACTTCTACTCTTCTCTGCAGATATCATTTCGGCCGCAATTATTTTGCTCAAAATTATAGGATGGAGGCCTACAATCCCTTCGGGACATTTTTACGTGTAAAGAAAAACAGTTTTCCTCTTTCAAAAGCAACTGTTAGTAAGGAAGAACGGAAGTGACAGTAAGTCCTAGTATCACTCAACTCAATTAAATTCAAGGTTACTGAAATCTCGTCTAAGAAACAAAGAGAAATTGGATAAAGAGGGCATGGAAGTAACATTGCCTGTTGTCTTCCAAACAAGCTAGGGCATCTATTTGGTTGAAGAAATCTTTGGCATCACCAGGAATTCCAACACCAAGAAAGAACTTGGCCAAACCAACTATCTTATCACCTGGAAGCTGCATGAGAGAATGGGAAGGCGAAAGTGTGTTTATCAACACAT
The DNA here is from genome assembly GCA_016771965.1 of Brassica carinata. Classification (NCBI taxonomy): domain Eukaryota; kingdom Viridiplantae; phylum Streptophyta; class Magnoliopsida; order Brassicales; family Brassicaceae; genus Brassica; species Brassica carinata. Next base: position 86,199 of record JAAMPC010000076.1, read on the forward strand.
CTAGTAGTTTATAGGATACATAGAATCATGGTTATAACATACGTTCAATCCTGTGGATTCTGAAGCTGCAAATGACGTGAGCCCTCTAATTACTGATGCAGTTGTTGAGATCGGGCCTTCACTTCCATCGAAGTAAAACGTGCCATCGTCTATAAGGCCAAAAATTTAATCAACTCCAAAAATGCAACGTGACTGCAGAAAACCTTTTATGCATATACATAATATAGCAAGTAGTTGACACCATACCATATTTTTGGATATTGTCAAAAAGCTTCAGGATACCCGTCTTCAATGTCTGGATCTACAAGATGACAAACAAGAAAGATGATATCATCTCACGACCAAGTAATATCAACAAACTACCAATAAAAGGACAAAAATGCATAACCAGATCAAAAAAGTAAGATATACATGCATAATTTACGACTTGGAATATAAGTGAAAACATAGATGTTATTAGAGTTACTGAGAGACTCCAGAACCAAAAGTTAATCAGCACTAAGAAATAGTAGTCCGTTTATCATTATTAAAGTACACTATACATCATAGATACCACTTACCAATGATTGATCAATCTCTGAAGGTGCTAATGAAATCACTCCAGCAAGCGTTTCAAAAGCTAATCCTGAAGGTAAAAAAAAAAACATGTTTGGAAGAACGCAAATAAGAAAAACAGAGCAAAATAAGTAAGCAGTGAAAGGTTAATAATTTAAAAGGTTCATTATTAACGTTTAGCGTCGTGATGTAGGAGGGGTTAATCCAGTAAGAAAATACTTACCAGCAGCAAAGGTGCTTGATTCCGGATTGTTGGAGCTGTACCGCCATCTTCCATCATTCTGGCTAAGAGCCTGATACAAATGTACTATATGAGCCAAATATTACTCGAAAAACAATTTGAATATGTTATATAAACATGTCAGCGCTATATACACTTCTACCAGAATCTATAATTGATAGTTCAGAAAGACAGTATACAATGTACCATCTGATAGTTCAACAACAACGACATATTAGATAATCTAAACAAGTTCAAACCTTAATGGAACGGAAAACAGCTTCGGCATCTCCAAGACTTATATCTGTTCCAGAAAATTGCTCCTGCGAATGAAAAAGCAAAGTCAAGCCTGAATCCAACATAGTAGGAAAAGCAGGAAGGCAAAGCAATGGAGTTGGATAAAATAAAATTTAACAATCAAAGGTACCGGCCAAAACATTTTCATACTTCCAGGCAATCAGCGGAAAACTAAGAAAAAAAAAATCTCTTATATGTGCTATATAGAAAAAAGAGTAGTCAATCCCATTCAAGTCGTTCACCAAAAGTCAACTCGTATTACCTTAACGAGCACCAATCCTCTGACAGAATAGTAGAAATCAAGCAGTAACTTGGCATCTTTAACGCCAGCTTGAAGTTTAGAGACAATGTCCTTCAAAAGAAAGAAGAGATGAAGTTACTCTAGCCGCGTAAAAAATGTTAAAAACCCTTTGTGGTACTACTAGGAGGAGACAATTGTTAACCTTAGGAACATCTTCTCCAGATTTGCATTTGAGAATTCCATTAACACTCAAAGCATAGAATGCATCCTTTAGAGTAGAAGAAGGCGACGCAAGAACTTTAACCACATTCTCACAAGCCGCTGAGCTTAGATCAGACTTTTATCAATCCCAAGAATCTCCAAAGTCTTTAATGCTTCATATGCCTCCTCCAAGCTGATTATAACCAAAACCATACAAAAAATCTTATACTAAACAAACAAGTCCTGAGCTTTAACGAGCAACAAAAGACACGACACAATTAAATCAAATTATGGGTTTTTCGAGAAACAAACCTTTTGTAGGATCCATCGACTGGTACGAAGACATCGAGAGCCGCGGATCGGTGAGAGTCTGAAATCGGTTGAAACACTGAAGCAGCACCGCAAAGTGCGACGGCGAGGATCAAAATTAGAGATCGTACGAGACTTCCCGCCATCATTACTGCATCAGAAATCACAAACAAAAACCAAAATAACCCAAACAATCACCGCATTTACGACGGGCAGATCGTAAAAGCTTAATCTTTTACAGATCAGAGTAGATCCGTATGAGGAAAGGAAGTTTACCAGCAGTTGGGCGAGTCTCAGTAGTCAACGGAGACTGAGATTTCGAAGCGTGAGATCGATCTTATGGCTTTTGAACCAAAGGTAGACGAAGACTGAAAAATAATGTGTGTGGAGGAGGAGCTTGATGACAGTACCTGATTAGACCAATTTGCCCTCGCTTTCAACTTAACTTACACTAAACACCCCACCCCGTCTTCTAAGGTTCAGAAAAACAAGGCAAAAGATTTTAGGCCCATTATTGGAGGTTCCCTTTTGATGGTGATTAGGCATTTCTAATGGGCTTGTTTACTTTCTTTTACCTAGAACATTGTTGTGCTATCTTCTCATTTTTGGTCGAAAGATTAATGATTTTATTGTCATGATCATGAATTGCACGTTCTTACTAGTTCGGTATAAAATAGTTAAGCCACCCAGTAAACATGATACATTCAAAAGATATTTATATATACATATATGTATTATATAAACAGAAGAAAGAAAACCAAAATTACTAAAAACATCCTTTGACTTCCAAACGAAATATAACTTATAAGAAAGGAAACTAAGAGGGATGTATTTAACGGAGAGGTTCAGGTAATTTGTATTAAAATAATAAATTCAATTTTATTTAAATATGATTTTTAAAATATATTTAAAATCTATTGTTATTGAATTCGATATTTTATAAAGTATTATGAAATTCAATGTTCTTGAAAATATTATAAGTTGTGAAGTTTTAAACTTTTGATTTCAGAGTATTTAGATGGATTTTCTTAGTTAAAAAATAAAACCAAAATCTCATGGTTTAAAGTGATGTTCTAAAGTAATTTAAGAAAAATCATTTTAAATTCTTTGATTCATTGAATTCATCTAAACCTCGTTTGAAAAAAATCAACCTCAAGCTTTAGAGTGTGTATTGAATTTGAAATTTGAATTGATTGATTTTTGATGATTTTTTAAGATGATTATAGGTGAATCTGAAATTTTGATATGATTTATGTTAAACAGTTCTAGAATCTCCTCTAAAACTACGAGATTTGAAATTTACTTTTATAACTAAAAAACTCTTGTCATACATTCTATAAACACTTAAAACACTCTAAATCTTTGAACTTATATTTTATTCAATAATAGTGAATTTCAAATTTTACAAAATGATAAGTTCAATAACACTAATATTTAAAATAGTTGACAAGTTCAATAACACTAACTAAAATAGTTTTTACAATTCATATTTAAATAGCAGTAAATTTATCATATTAATATAAATCACCTCAACCTCCTAATTAAATACATCCCCTTAGATTGAATACATCCCCATAAGTTGTTCAAAACATTCCCTACATCTCTCAAAGGTCTCACTTTTGTTGGTTTATTAACTAAAAGGACTATTAAGACAAACCAAAGTTTTTGATTAAAAAAAAAACTGATTTGTCTTGTCAATACTCACTCCGTTCCTAAAAGTAAGATTTCCTAGATTTTATTTTTGTTTCACAAAGATAAATTTTCTATATTTTTAAGGTACTTTTGTATATTTTTGAGAAATATTAATTGTAAATATTTGAATTGATTAAATTTTATTGATAGTTAGTTATTGGGAATTGTCCAAAAAAATAAATAGTAAAATAAACTGTAAACATTTATTAGTATTTTTAATCAATCTGAAAACTCTTGAAAATGTTACTTTGGAACGGAAGGAGTATACAATAAACCAACAGAAAAAGGCTATAAAAGTGCAATTTACAGACATAATCAAAGTTAGCTTTACTGACAAGACCAATTTACCTTCACGTTTCATCTTTGCTATAAAACGGCGTATTTTAGAAAACCCTAAACCCCTTCCGAATCAGTTTACCTTCATTTTGATTCAAACGGAGAGGTCTCGACGGAATCAAAATCCTCAGCCATGATCCGATTCACAAAAACAAAACCTATACTCGACTCGCTGAGTCACAACCTTCTTCAGAAATGCCACGCGAGCGGAATCCCCAAGGGAAAATCCAAGCTGAAGACAATCCAAGCCTTGAAGCGCCACAAAGCCACCACCAAAAGAACCCGAGAGGAGGAGACGGCCAAGGGGAAAGGACCAATCACCGATCACTGCATAAACCCTCCTTGCCCCGTCCGTTACCTCAGACCCAAGGACAGAGACCGAGAGGCGAAGCGAGAGAAGCTCGGTCTGATCAGCAAAGCGAGGCAGCGAGAGATCGATATCCAGAAAAAGCTCGGACCTTTCACCACGACGACGGCGAGAGTCGCCGACGAGGAGCCGATCAGGATCGGGATCGCGGGGTTGGATTACGTCGCGTTGGGGATTTTCACAGAGGACGAGTTGCCGAAGTATAAGGTGACGGTGGAGGACGGGAGGAGGCTGGCGAAGGAGTATAGCAGAGTGCTTATGAAGGAGCATAGGGAGAAGCGTGCGGCGGAGATTGGTCTGATGAAGATGAGGAAAGCGGCTTTGGAGGCGTTGCCGGAGAGTCTGAAGAAGGGGGCTTTGGAGCGTGATTCGGCTCCGTTTCCGGTGATACGTGGAGCGGCTACGGTTTTGCCTCCTGTTGAAGGGTATCTGGAGAGGATCATGAATGCGGCTAATAAGAAGAGTTCGAGTAAAGAGAAGCTGAGATGATCTACTGAAGTTAGTTTCGTTTTTGGGTTTTGATCAAACTTGGAACTTTTATCTTTACTTTGTTAATCCTCCTGAGATCAAATGGCCATAGTGCGTTGGTAGAACACTAGTTGAAGCTTATAAAGATTATATCTTTTTCGACTTTTGTCTGTTTGAGATTGAATTACTTCATATCAACCTTCTGAGTAATGAAGCTTTTGTTTAGTTTGAAAGTCACTGGTAATAATTGGAGTCATCCTCTTGTTTGGGACTAGTTTGTATAACTTCTCCAGATTATAAGTGAACTGTGATTAGCAATATAGACCAACAATCACTATACCAAGAATACACTTGCTTAATTCATGTGAGAATTGGCCAATTGGGGTTTGTGCTTTCTATTACTTTGTGATATGAGAAATGTAGTTTAACTGAAGTTTTGCAGAATTGAATCTAGGAGATGATGATGATATATTGTTTCTGCTTGTGGTGCTATATCCAAATGCGGTTGTATTTTAAGTAAATTGCTTGAAGCTCTACAAATTCTCTTTTTGCAGCTTCTTACCCCGTAGAGTGCAATGGCAAGAGTCCTGTAGCTTCAAGACCACGATTCTCCAAGGAGCATCATATTATGAGAGCTGACGTAGACTAGTCTAGCTAATGGCTAGAATTTATCTATTGGCATCTCCTCTTTTATTATTTTTTTCCCTAGTCTTGGGTAAACTAATTAAGTTTGTGTATCTCTGAGTTCTTGCATCACAAAATTTATAATTTACAGAAACTTCTGTCCAGTTAATAAACTTTAGATCTATTGTGTATGTTGGAATAAACAAAACCTAACACAAATAAAGAGATTTGTTATAAATAAACACAACTTTGTCTCCCTAAGCATAAATAAGAGAAAGACAAAAAGCAGTTAGTATAAAAAGCATGATTTCTTAATTACAACCTACGGAACACTGGATGGTTCATTACGTAAATGCTGTCTTAGTCACTCTGTCTAATTACCGTAAGAAAATGAATTAATTTCAAATAAAATAAGCGGTAAAATTAGAGTGAGATATTTAATTACTCATCGTTAATTAAGCTCAAAATGAAAATAAAAGAGTAAAGCCAGCCTTGTTGACTCGCGAAGAGTGTTGGATCTGTAATAGGGTTCTAGGATTCGAGCATCAGCCTCAGATTCCACTCACCGGCGAGTTATATGGTTGGATTTGGAGAGGACGATAGGGTTGATTCTATGAAGAGCGGAGGAAATAAGGATGAGTTTGCTGGAGAGATAGCTGCGCGTGAAGGAGAGAAATTGGGGGAAAAGGTCATTTCTGAAGCTAATAATGGTGGTGAAAAGAAATATAAGAAGAAGCGCAGGACACGGTCTTGTGGTGGTGATGAGAAAGCACTTTTGAACACTGATGATGATGCTAAGAGAGAAACGGGAAAGAGAAAGCGTGGTGATGATTGCGATTTTGGAGCTGAAAACAAGTCCAAGAAGACGAAGAAGAAACTAACTGTTGTTTCAGAAGATTACATCCTAAGCTCTGCAAAGAAGAAGCCAAGTGAAGACGAAGAAGATGAGCTGGTGAGGGGGAAGCGGTTTACAGAGGAAGAAGACGAGTTAATCAAGAAAGCCGTATCAGAATACGTAGAAGCCCATGTTTTAGGAGACCAAGGGGTAGACATGGTTATGAACTGCAGATCACACCCACAAGCTAAAGGCTGTTGGAAAGAAATAACACCTGCTTTACCTTGGAGGCCACATCGTGGTGTGTACGAGCGTGCACATACTTTATTTGAACAAGGCTCAAAGGGGTATGGAGTAAAGAGGATTTGGAACTCGTCCTGGGTATCAAAAGAAACATGGGAACAATTGGAAAACTCTTGCAGTTGCAATGGGTAAACGCAGTACGCATGTGCGGAAATCGGTTAATTCAATACAAGGAGCGGTCGCGTCGATCAAGATCTACCAGAACTTTGTCTTTAAACATACACCTACATTAAATATTTTCAAATTTCATTTTATCTTCTAATAATAAAATAAGTAATTTTTGAATAATCTGAAATTTTATAGTATTATTTTTAGTTTTAATTAAAATTTAGTTTATTTTCTGAAGTTTTAAAGTAATTTATTTATTGTATTCATACTTAAGTTTTAAAATAATATACAAAATTTAGTTACTTTTATTCTTAAAACTTAAAATAAAATTTAAAGGTTTTTTAATTTTGTTTGAAATTTATTAATATTTTTGACTAAAATTAGCATAGTTTGAGTATTAAATTAGGTAGCAAAAAATTGGGCATTAAAAGTTTAACAAAATTTAGTTGGGATATTTTTGTGAAAATTTTCCCTACGTGAAATGCCGTAAAACTTCATATGTACCATTTAAAATGGTTTAATTTTATAATAGAGTATGATTTGCTCTAATTTTTATTTGCAAGTGAAAAATAAAATAATTTCAAATAAAATAAGCGGTAAAATTAGAGTGAGATATTTAATTACTCATCGTTAATTAAGCTCAAAATGAAAATAAAAGAGTAAAGCCAGCCTTGTTGACTCGCGAAGAGTGTTGGATCTGTAATAGGGTTCTAGGATTCGAGCATCAGCCTCAGATTCCACTCACCGGCGAGTTATATGGTTGGATTTGGAGAGGACGATAGGGTTGATTCTATGAAGAGCGGAGGAAATAAGGATGAGTTTGCTGGAGAGATAGCTGCGCGTGAAGGAGAGAAATTGGGGAAAAGGTCATTTCTGAAGCTAATAATGGTGGTGAAAAGAAATATAAGAAGCGCAGGACACGGTCTTGTGGTGGTGATGAGAAAGCACTTTGAACACTGATGATGATGCTAAGAGAGAAACGGGAAAGAAAGCGTGGTGATGATTGCGATTTTGGAGCTGAAAACAAGTCCAAGAAGACGAAGAAGAAACTAACTGTTGTTTCAGAAGATTACATCCTAAGCTCTGCAAAGAAGAAGCCAAGTGAAGACGAAGAAGATGAGCTGGTGAGGGGGAAGCGGTTTACAGAGGAAGAAGACGAGTTAATCAAGAAAGCCGTATCAGAATACGTAGAAGCCCATGTTTTAGGAGACCAAGGGGTAGACATGGTTATGAACTGCAGATCACACCCACAAGCTAAAGGCTGTTGGAAAGAAATAACACCTGCTTTACCTTGGAGGCCACATCGTGGTGTGTACGAGCGTGCACATACTTTATTTGAACAAGGCTCAAAGGGGGTATGGAGTAAAGAGGATTTGGAACTCGTCCTGGAGTATCAAAAGAAACATGGGAACAATTGGAAAACTCTTGCAGTTGCAATGGGTAAACGCAGTACGCATGTGCGGGGAAATCGGTTAATTCATACATCAACGAGAGGTCGGTCGTCGATCATGACTGGACCGTGAAAAACATACCCTACATTAAATATTTTCAAATTTCATACATGAACAACAAAATTTTGGTCTATTAATATTTTGACCGGTTCCGTTAGTGAAGGTTATGGTGCTTACGTGGAGTTAACAGATTTCTTTCGTGTCTTTTAGATATCAATACGTGGCTTTTCTGGTTAAAATAATAAATAAATTGTATATAGTTAATGTAACAAATAACAAATAATATCAGCATGGTCTAGTGGTTGTGGTAGGGTTTTAGATCTATTGTGTATGTTGGAATAAACAAAACCTAACACAAATAAAGAGATTTGTTATAAATAAACACAACTTTGTCTCCTAAGCATAAATAAGAGAAAGACAAAAAGCAGTTAGTATAAAAGCATGATTTCTTAATTACAACCTACGGAACACTGGATGGTTCATTACGTAAATGCTGTCTTAGTCACTCTGTCTAATTACCGTAAGAAAATGAATTAATTTCAAATAAAATAAGCGGTAAAATTAGAGTGAGATATTTAATTACTCATCGTTAATTAAGCTCAAAATGAAAATAAAAGAGTAAAGCCAGCCTTGTTGACTCGCGAAGAGTGTTGGATCTGTAATAGGGTTCTAGGATTCGAGCATCAGCCTCAGATTCCACTCACCGGCGAGTTATATGGTTGGATTTGGAGAGGACGATAGGGTTGATTCTATGAAGAGCGGAGGAAATAAGGATGAGTTTGCTGGAGAGATAGCTGCGCGTGAAGGAGAGAATTGGGGAAAAGGTCATTTCTGAAGCTAATAATGGTGGTGAAAAGAAATATAAGAAGCGCAGGACACGGTCTTGTGGTGGTGATGAGAAAGCACTTTGAACACTGATGATGATGCTAAGAGAGAAACGGGAAAGAAAGCGTGGTGATGATTGCGATTTTGGAGCTGAAAACAAGTCCAAGAAGACGAAGAAGAAACTAACTGTTGTTTCAGAAGATTACATCTAAGCTCTGCAAAGAAGAAGCCAAGTGAAGACGAAGAAGAAACTAACTGTTGTTTCAGAAGATTACATCTAAGCTCTGCAAAGAAGAAGCCAAGTGAAGACGAAGAAGAAACTAACTGTTGTTTCAGAAGATTACATCTAAGCTCTGCAAAGAAGAAGCCAAGTGAAGACGAAGAAGAAACTAACTGTTGTTTCAGAAGATTACATCTAAGCTCTGCAAAGAAGAAGCCAAGTGAAGACGAAGAAGAAACTAACTGTTGTTTCAGAAGATTACATCTAAGCTCTGCAAAGAAGAAGCCAAGTGAAGACGAAGAAGAAACTAACTGTTGTTTCAGAAGATTACATCTAAGCTCTGCAAAGAAGAAGCCAAGTGAAGACGAAGAAGAAACTAACTGTTGTTTCAGAAGATTACATCTAAGCTCTGCAAAGAAGAAGCCAAGTGAAGACGAAGAAGAAACTAACTGTTGTTTCAGAAGATTACATCTAAGCTCTGCAAAGAAGAAGCCAAGTGAAGACGAAGAAGAAACTAACTGTTGTTTCAGAAGATTACATCTAAGCTCTGCAAAGAAGAAGCCAAGTGAAGACGAAGAAGAAACTAACTGTTGTTTCAGAAGATTACATCCTAAGCTCTGCAAAGAAGAAGCCAAGTGAAGACGAAGAAGAAACTAACTGTTGTTTCAGAAGATTACATCTAAGCTCTGCAAAGAAGAAGCCAAGTGAAGACGAAGAAGAAACTAACTGTTGTTTCAGAAGATTACATCTAAGCTCTGCAAAGAAGAAGCCAAGTGAAGACGAAGAAGAAACTAACTGTTGTTTCAGAAGATTACATCCTAAGCTCTGCAAAGAAGAAGCCAAGTGAAGACGAAGAAGAAACTAACTGTTGTTTCAGAAGATTACATCTAAGCTCTGCAAAGAAGAAGCCAAGTGAAGACGAAGAAGAAACTAACTGTTGTTTCAGAAGATTACATCTAAGCTCTGCAAAGAAGAAGCCAAGTGAAGACGAAGAAGAAACTAACTGTTGTTTCAGAAGATTACATCCTAAGCTCTGCAAAGAAGAAGCCAAGTGAAGACGAAGAAGAAACTAACTGTTGTTTCAGAAGATTACATCTAAGCTCTGCAAAGAAGAAGCCAAGTGAAGACGAAGAAGAAACTAACTGTTTAGAGTTTAGGGTTTAGGGTTTAGAGTTTAGGGTTTAGGGTTTAGGGTTTAGAGTTTAGGGTTTAGAGTTGAGAAATGAGGTTTTGGGATAAAATTTCAAAATTTTGAAAAATAAAAAATTAAAATTTTCAAAGATAAATTTTCTATATTTTAAGGTACTTTTGTATATTTTGAGAAATATTAATTGTAAATATTTGAATTGATTAAATTTTATTGATAGTTAGTTATTGGGAATTGTCCAAAAAATAAATAGTAAAATAAACTGTAAACATTTATTAGTATTTTTAATCAATCTGAAAACTCTTGAAAATGTTACTTTGGAACGGAAGGAGTATACAATAAACCAACAGAAAAAGGCTATAAAAGTGCAATTTACAGACATAATCAAAGTTAGCTTTACTGACAAGACCAATTTACCTTCACGTTTCATCTTTGCTATAAAACGGCCATAGTGTATTTACTACACTCTATGGTAGAACACTAGTTGAAGCTTATAGAGTTTAAATCTTTTTCAGACTGTTGAAGCTCATTCTTTTTTCTACTTTTTCCTGTCTGAGATTGAGTTACTGGTAATAATTGAGTCATCCTCTTGTTTGAGACTAACTCTTTTCTATCTACTTTCTTGGTCTAATTTGTATAACCTCTCCAGATTATAAGTGATCTGTAATTAGCAATATAGACTAACAATCACAATACCAAGATTACACTTGCTTAATTCATATGAGAATTGGGTTTTGTGCTTTGTATTAGTTTGTGATATGAGAAATATAGTTTAACTGAAGTTTTGCAGAATTGTATCTAGGAGATGATGATATATTTACTATTTTACTGTTTCTGCTTGTATTGCTATATCCAAATGCGTTGTATTAATTTGCTCGAACTTCTATAAATCCCCGTAGAGTGCAATGGCAAGAGTTCTAAAGCTTCAAGACCACGATTATTCTCCACGGAAAATCATAGTTTGAGAGCTGACGTAGACTAGTCTAGCTAATGGCTAAAATTTATCTACTGGCATCTCCTTTTCTATATATTTTTTTTCCCTTAGTCTTTGGTAAACTAATCAAGTTTGTGTATCTGATCTTGGATCACAATATTTATAATTTACAGAAACTTCTGTCCAGTTACTAATTTTTAGTTCTATTGTGTATATTGGAATAAAACAAATACTTAACACAAGTAAGATATTTGTTATAAATAAACACAACTAGTAGATACCTAAGCATAAGTAAGAAAGACAAAAAAGCAGTTAGTATAAAAGCATGATTTCTTAATTTCAATGGTTCTTTACCTGAAAAGTAAATTTCATAAAATAATCCAACTAAATTTCGTGAAACTTTTAATAACCAGACCTTTTGCTATCCAGTTTAATAGTCAAACTAATTATTTTATTCATTTTAATACACGCTCTTTTTAAAATGTCTCATTTTAATATCCAAATTATGCTTTAATAATAAGTTTGAAACAAAACTTACAAAATCTCTAAAAATAAAAAAATCTTCAAAATTTCAAATTTCATTTTATCTTCTAATAATAAAATAAGTAATTTTTGAATAATCTGAAATTTTTATAGTATTATTTTTAGTTTTAATTAAAATTTAGTTTATTTTCTGAAGTTTTAAAGTAATTTATTTATTGTATTCATACTTAAGTTTTTCTGAATTTTAAAATATTATACAAAATTTAGTTACTTTTATTCTTAAAACTTAAAATAAAATTTAAAGGTTTTTTAATTTTGTTTGAAATTTATTAATATTTTTGACTAAAATTAGCATAGTTTGAGTATTAAATTAGGTAGCAAAAAATTGGGCATTAAAAGTTTAACAAAATTTAGTTGGGATATTTTTGTGAAAATTTTCCCTACGTGAAATGCCGTAAAACTTCATATGTACCATTTAAAATGGTTTAATTTTATAATAGAGTATGATTTGCTCTAATTTTTATTTGCAAGTGAAAAATAAAATAATGAACATAAAAATAAGAGAAAAAGATAAAAATAACACTAAATCAAGTTTTTGTTCCTAAACTAGCACTCAAGGTCAAAAGTCACAAAAATAGACTTAATGTTTTATCAAAAGTCACAAACTTAGGGTTTAGAGTTAAAGGGTGGGGTTTAGGATTTAGGGTTTAGGGTTTAGGGTTTAGAGTTTAGGGTTTAGAGTTTAGGGTTTAGGGTTTAGGGTTTAGAGTTTAGGGTTTAGGGTTTAGGGTTTAGAGTTTAGGGTTTAGAGTTGAGAAATGAGGTTTTGGGATAAAATTTCAAAATTTTGAAAAATAAAAAATTAAAATTTTCAAAGATAAACTTAGAAATGTGCTATTTTGGTCATTTTAGTTTTGTCGCTATTTTTGTGATATAAACTTAAAATGTGCTATTTTGGAGATTTGCCCTAACAATAAATGGATTACTCGGAAAATAAAATATGGAGCGAGGTTAAACAAAATGAACGGTAAAATGGAGTGAAACTTTTAATTACTCAGTTAATTAACCTCGAAATAAAAATAAAAGAGTGAAGAGTGTTGATACGAACTTCGTATTACGTAGAGTGTTGGATCTGTATTAGGGTTCTAGGATTCGAGCATGCCTCAGATTCCAGTCACCCGCGAGTTATCTGGTTAGATTCGGAGAGGACGAAGAGTGAGATTAGTATTGAATCTATGAAGAAGAGCCGAGGAAATAAGGATGCGTTTGCTGGGAAGATAGCTGCGCGTGAAGGAGAGAAATTGGAGGAGAGTGTCATTATTTTCGAAGCTGATAATGGTGAATCTAAGAAGAAGCGTGGCGATGAGAAAGCACTATTGAACACTGATGATGATGCTAAGGGAGAAACGGGAAAGAGAAAGCGTGATGATGATTGTGACTTGGGAGCTGAAGAAAAGTCCAAGAAGAAGAAGAAGAAGAAACTAATTTTGGTTTCAAAGAAGAAAAGGAAGAAGCCAAGTGAGCTGGTGAGGGGCAAGCGGTTTACAAAGGAAGAAGACGAGTTAATCAAGAAAGGTGTATTAGAATACGTAGAAGCCAATTTTTTAGGAGACCAAGGGATAAACATGGTTATGAACTGCAAATCACACCCTAAAGTTAAAGGCTGTTGGAAAGAAATTACACAGGCTTTGCCTTGGAGGCCACATTGTGGTGTGTACAAGCGTGCACATACTTTATTTGAAGAAGGCTCAAAGGGGTATGGAGTAAAGAGGATTTGGAACTCGTCCTGGGTATCAAAAGAAACATGGGAACAATTGGAAAACTCTTGCAGTTGCAATGGGTAAACGCAGTACGCATGTGCGGGAAATCGGTTAATTCATACATCAACAGAGGTGGTCGACAAGACATATACTCTGACCCTGTGCTAAAACATACACCTACATTAAATATTTTCAAATTTCATACATGAACAACAAAATTTTGGTCTATTAATATTTTGACCGGTTCCGTTAGTGAAGGTTATGGTGCTTACGTGGAGTTAACGATTTCTTTCGTGTCTTTTAGATATCAATGCGTGGCTTTTCGGTTAAAATAATAAATAAATTGTATATAGTTAATGTAACAAATAACAAATAATATCAGCATGGTCTAGTGGTTGTGGTAGGGTTTTAGATCTATTGGATCTAGGTTCGATAAACGTCTGCCCCTTTTTTGACATTTCTTAAATGAATGGTATTTTCGTAATTATATCATCTTTTTAATCTAAATGTCATTAGGGTTTTCTGCAACTACACAACGCGCCATTGATCTTCTCCACAAAATCTTCATTTTTGCGTTTATACATACGACTTGTAGATTTACAAGTTTGATTTGTTTCGTTGCTTCTCCGTATTGAAGAGGAACTTCGGCAAATGCGTTACGCCGAGAATCTTTTGATCACGTGAGAAGATTTGAGAGAGGCATTCATTTGCTTTTGCTTATGTAACAACCAAATGAACCATGCCTCGTACTTTCATAGCTTTCTAAGTTTTCTTTGTGAAAAACAAATAAAACAAGTATGTAGGTCAAAACACTGTTTGAACGCAAAAAAAGAAAAAATGAAGATTTTGTGGAAATCAATGGCTGCATTGCAGAAAACCCTAATAAGTATCGATGAAGAAGAAGATATAATTACGAAAATGCCATTCTTTTAAGAAATGTTGAAAAATAAGGCCATTAAGCATCGAACCGGATCCAATCGATCTATAAAACTACAACAACCACTGACCACGTTGATATTATTTGGAAATATTTACATTAACTATATACTATACATACATTTATTATTTTAACCAAAACCACGTGTTGATATCTAATGGACACATAAGCAACTGTTAACTCCACATAAGCACCATAACCATTTGACTATGAATCCGGTCAAAGTATGAATAGACCGAAATTTTGTTTTCTTGTATGAAATTTGGATTAATATGTTCTTATGAATCAATACAATATCTTGGAAATCGGGACCAGCAATCTGATGATGTCTGAAACAACGTTTATCATGTCATAACGCTGGACAAGAACCAAATTGGCGTCCAAGAAGAAAGGACGTTGGTCGAGGGAAGAGTACCAGAACTTGTTTGATCTTGTGAACAAATCTCTTAGAATCAAAGCATTCCAAGAGAAGCGCTCAAAGCATGGGATGCTCCGAGATAACATCCCCTGGACGGCCATAAGCGACCAGCTTGGAACAAGGGACCTCACCTATTGCTGCCATAAATGGTATCATCAGTTGACATCATCTATGGTGGCAGAGGGGGTATGGGATAACGTAGATGACTATAGGCTCTTGGACGAGCTTGTTAATCTGGACGCTGCTTGTGTTGACGACGTTGATTGGGATGATCTTCTGGATAATCGAGATGGAGATGCTTGTAGGAGTCGGTGGACCCAGATGGTGCGTCATATCGGTTTACCTGGAACCAAAACATTTGCAGAACAAGTTGAGGTTTTGTCTCAGAGGTATTGCCCTGACGTAGCCGAAGACAGAGAAGATTTCGACAACAGACCATTTGATCCTGAAGTTGTTAATCAAATCTAGAATAAGTTTGTTTTGTTCCATTTTTGTTCTAACTTTAATGTTGTGTTGGTGAGCTATAAAAACTATTAAAAGTTTTTGCATTTGGACTGTTGCCATTGCAAAGCCTTAGCAAAGCCTTAGATCATGAAAGTAAGTGCTCTGGGACAAGTGTTTCTGTTTTGTGTTGTAGTACTGAGAGAAGATATTGAACATTCAGTTGGTGTATTTTATGGCAGTCAACATTCAGTTGGCAGTGTTAACTTATTATTTCAGTATTGTTGTTAGTTTAGAAGGTAATCACCAGTCTTATAAAGCCTTGATAGCCAACCCAAATCGAACCGAGAATCATTCTCATAGTTCATTCTCAACAGCAAACACAAGTGTATACAATTAGAAGTTCTGCAAAGGGAGATTAGTCAGGGTATAACGGTACATAATCCAGATTTGACAGATATATAGAATACATGGAGAGAGTGATAATGATTGAAGAAAACAGTCGAGAGATTAATCGCCACTGGCGCATCCTTGACAACCGCAGTGAACGCATTCAATGGCTTTCTCTTCACGCAAGTGTTTGGGTACACGACATACACATGTGGTTCCATAGTTGTGGTCTCTTGGCTGTATGCACCGCAAGCAGCATAGACGCTCATATCCTGACTGCAATGCAATCCACATAGCAAAGAGTTCATATACAGATCAGTAGCAAACTAAAGACACATCTTTGACAAAATCTTTCCTTGCTGAAAGAAAACAAAAGTAAAACCTTTTTCTCAGTAAGATCAGTTCAAACAAATGCAATTACTAGAAGTCTGGAACCATTGATTTTAGAGAAACAGCTTCAAGATTTATTGTGCACTAGGGAGATAATATACTAGGCCACCTAGACTAATACAGCATTACATTTATAAATCCTCTCAATTCAATGTCATATACCAAAACTGCTACAAACAAAAACCTCCAAATCGCTTCAATTTGGCCTCAGACAACTAATTAGTTATAGATGTATGAATGAATGAGATTAGAAGGCACATACTTTCTTCCATTTGGCAATGAGGTTACGATCAGCATAGCCCTGGTCCAAGCAGAACTCATAGAGCTCTTTAGATATCTCCTTCCTGCGGTAATAAAGGTCATAGACATAGCGACTCCTCTGATGAGAGAGTTTGAAGATTGGCCATAAAGCTTCACACTTTCTCTTGCCATCATGTGTATCCATCTCAGCTGCATCAATCAAAGAAGAAACAAATATAGTTAAAGACCGAGCAGAATCAAAAAGTAAAAGAAGTAAGCTTTAAATAACAGATGGCAACAAACCTTCTCTCATCTTGGCATCAAGCTCACGAAGAGTAGGCTCGATCAACTCCCACCCTTCTGGGTACTTGACTCGGTTAGTCTTCACCTTCGGCATATTCCCTAAAGTCGTAAAAGCTCGTAAGGTTAGACAACTCCGAGCAATTGGGGTTTATCAATCACTGTGATTTTGAGATCGATACGAATCTTGGAAAAGGGAGAAAACTTAGGGTTTAGAAACGAAAAGATATGACTGCCAAGGATGGTAGGGAATGTTAATCTAAGAGGGTAATCGTAAAAAAACTTACCTTTGGAGAAACTTATCGACAGAGACGATGGAGTTTGGGGGAGGTGAGATCGCTGCACAGGAGGACGACGATGATGAAAAAACTAACGTCGTAGAAGCCTCTTTTAACTTTGGATTGGGCTCGCAATACATGGGCCGGGCTTAGGAATTAAACTTACCTTTGGAGAAACTTATAATGTTTAGATCTTCAAAACTGAATCAAACCGTCCTTCTAATTTCAAGTTGTGTGTTTCGAACCGGCCAAATTGACCCAAGAATCGATCTTTCCTTTCAACTATTGTGTTTTCGGTTAGTTATTGGTTTTGGTACATTTTGTAATATATTAATGGTATGGACTATGGAGCAAGTGTGATTGAGGTTATTAACTGGTCTGATCCGGTTCGGTTCGGTTCGGTTCGGTTCGGTTCGGGTTCGAGAATAATTTGGAACGTCAAATGAAAAAGGAATAAACCAGAAGGGAAGGTGGTCGAGGGAAGAGTACCAGAACTTGTTTGATCTTGTGAACAAATCTCTTAGAATCAAAGCATTCCAAGAGCGCTCAAAGCATGGGATGCTCCGAGATAACATCCCTGGACGGCCATAAGCGACCAGCTTGGAACAAGGGACCTCACCTATTGCTGCCATAAATGGTATCATCAGTTGACATCATCTATGGTGGCAGAGGGTATGGGATAACGTAGATGACTATAGGCTCTTGGACGAGCTTGTTAATCTGGACGCTGCTTGTGTTGACGACGTTGATTGGGATGATCTTCTGGATAATCGAGATGGAGATGCTTGTAGGAGTCGGTGGACCCAGATGGTGCGTCATATCGGTTTACCTGGAACCAAAACATTTGCAGAACAAGTTGAGGTTTTGTCTCAGAGGTATTGCCCTGACGTAGCGAAGACAGAAGATTTCGACAACAGACCATTTGATCCTGAAGTTGTTAATCAAATCTAGAATAAGTTTGTTTTGTTCCATTTTTGTTCTAACTTTAATGTTGTGTTGGTGAGCTATAAAAACTATTAAAAGTTTTTGCATTTGGACTGTTGCCATTGCAAAGCCTTAGCAAAGCCTTAGATCATGAAAGTAAGTGCTCTGGGACAAGTGTTTCTGTTTTGTGTTGTAG
Source organism: Brassica carinata (assembly GCA_016771965.1). Classification (NCBI taxonomy): domain Eukaryota; kingdom Viridiplantae; phylum Streptophyta; class Magnoliopsida; order Brassicales; family Brassicaceae; genus Brassica; species Brassica carinata. The sequence goes on from JAAMPC010000076.1 coordinate 104,089, forward strand.
TACTGAGAGAAGATATTGAACATTCAGTTGGTGTATTTTATGGCAGTCAACATTCAGTTGGCAGTGTTAACTTATTATTTCAGTATTGTTGTTAGTTTAGAAGGTAATCACCAGTCTTATAAAGCCTTGATAGCCAACCCAAATCGAACCGAGAATCATTCTCATAGTTCATTCTCAACAGCAAACACAAGTGTATACAATTAGAAGTTCTGCAAAGGGAGATTAGTCAGGGTATAACGGTACATAATCCAGATTTGACAGATATATAGAATACATGGAGAGAGTGATAATGATTGAAGAAAACAGTCGAGAGATTAATCGCCACTGGCGCATCCTTGACAACCGCAGTGAACGCATTCAATGGCTTTCTCTTCACGCAAGTGTTTGGGTACACGACATACACATGTGGTTCCATAGTTGTGGTCTCTTGGCTGTATGCACCGCAAGCAGCATAGACGCTCATATCCTGACTGCAATGCAATCCACATAGCAAAGAGTTCATATACAGATCAGTAGCAAACTAAAGACACATCTTTGACAAAATCTTTCCTTGCTGAAAGAAAACAAAAGTAAAACCTTTTTCTCAGTAAGATCAGTTCAAACAAATGCAATTACTAGAAGTCTGGAACCATTGATTTTAGAGAAACAGCTTCAAGATTTATTGTGCACTAGGGAGATAATATACTAGGCCACCTAGACTAATACAGCATTACATTTATAAATCCTCTCAATTCAATGTCATATACCAAAACTGCTACAAACAAAAACCTCCAAATCGCTTCAATTTGGCCTCAGACAACTAATTAGTTATAGATGTATGAATGAATGAGATTAGAAGGCACATACTTTCTTCCATTTGGCAATGAGGTTACGATCAGCATAGCCCTGGTCCAAGCAGAACTCATAGAGCTCTTTAGATATCTCCTTCCTGCGGTAATAAAGGTCATAGACATAGCGACTCCTCTGATGAGAGAGTTTGAAGATTGGCCATAAAGCTTCACACTTTCTCTTGCCATCATGTGTATCCATCTCAGCTGCATCAATCAAAGAAGAAACAAATATAGTTAAAGACCGAGCAGAATCAAAAAGTAAAAGAAGTAAGCTTTAAATAACAGATGGCAACAAACCTTCTCTCATCTTGGCATCAAGCTCACGAAGAGTAGGCTCGATCAACTCCCACCCTTCTGGGTACTTGACTCGGTTAGTCTTCACCTTCGGCATATTCCCTAAAGTCGTAAAAGCTCGTAGGTTAGACAACTCCGAGCAATTGGGGTTTATCAATCACTGTGATTTTGAGATCGATACGAATCTTGGAAAAGGGAGAAAACTTAGGGTTTAGAAACGAAAAGATATGACTGCCAAGGATGGTAGGGAATGTTAATCTAAGAGGGTAATCGTAAAAAAACTTACCTTTGGAGAAACTTATCGACAGAGACGATGGAGTTTGGGGGAGGTGAGATCGCTGCACAGGAGGACGACGATGATGAAAAAACTAACGTCGTAGAAGCCTCTTTTAACTTTGGATTGGGCTCGCAATACATGGGCCGGGCTTAGGAATTAAACTTACCTTTGGAGAAACTTATAATGTTTAGATCTTCAAAACTGAATCAAACCGTCCTTCTAATTTCAAGTTGTGTGTTTCGAACCGGCCAAATTGACCCAAGAATCGATCTTTCCTTTCAACTATTGTGTTTTCGGTTAGTTATTGGTTTTGGTACATTTTGTAATATATTAATGGTATGGACTATGGAGCAAGTGTGATTGAGGTTATTAACTGGTCTGATCCGGTTCGGTTCGGTTCGGTTCGGGTTCGAGAATAATTTGGAACGTCAAATGAAAAAGGAATAAACCAGAAGGGAAGGTGGTGGAGAAGCTGAGAAACCTCGAACTGAGGAGGAGGTTTGTCCTTGTCGACGCACGACGAACCCTAAGTCCTCTCTTTCTGCCCCTTTCCTCCGTCAATCTTCAATCACTCTAAAGAAAAAGTAGTAACATTTTTTCCTTCTTCTCTGTGTTTCCTCTGTTACAGCAGTTTGATTGTCTTTTCAGATGTATAGATTCTTGCTTGCACTCATTTATAGGTTTAATTTTTCAATTGTTTACGAGGTTCTAGCTGAAATTTTACCACCGCCGGAATCATGCTCTTCCATAAGATATCAAGATTAGGTGCTCGCATTGTTAAACAGCTTCCAAGAGGTATTTATCTTTCTTCTCTTTTGCTTTTGGTCATGGACGCAAAGCTCGATTTACTGTCTATGTGAGATTTTTAACTCTGTTTACTTAATGCTTATTTGGGCAGAGAGGCATTTCTCAGTATGTGGGATGCGGATTTTACAAAGGTCTTATGGTCATTATCTGCAATCTCCGGTTAGTCTGAGCTGTGTTTTGTATGCATCCTACTTTTTTTTCATTCATCAGGACAACTAGACAAGTTATGTTGAAACTAATGTTGGATCTTTGGTTAGTCTGGGCTGTGTTCGTATGCATCTTACTTTTCATTGACCAGACAACTAGACAAGCTCTGTTGAAACTGATTTTGGCTTTTGTATTCTAGCTTACTATGAAAAGACTATAGATATAATGATCTCTTTGGATGTCGTGAAAATTGATTATAGGAGATGGAGAGAGATTTAAAAGTGTTTGGTATTGGCTCTCACGAGCTGACCGGCTTGATATGTATCTTATGCCTTACGCAAGTTAAATTAGCTTCGAAAGTAGGGTGATTTTGCTTCATACTTTTCTCTTAGAAAACTTCATCTTGATTTGATACCTCTGCTCTTTCTTTCGTTTTTGATAAGGCTGTACTGCAGAGGCAACCTAGGACTTTTCAGCAAGATTTTTTCTCAAACAGTAATTATCTGTGTACATCGTTCAGCACCGTCTCTGAAACAGAAAAGTAAGTTCAGATTCATCTCATAAAACATTTCAACTCCTGACAACAATAGATGTTGACACTGAGAATTGTATACAGGATAAATGTCATCTTTGTTGATAAAGATGGAGAGGAGATTCATATTAAGGTCCCGGTCGGAATGAACATCCTTGAAGCTGCTCATGAAAACGATATCGAACTCGAAGGTACGATTCTCTTTCATTTCATCTTTTCTTTTTTGTATCTGATCATATGCTTTTTCTCTTAAACCAAGATGGTAACTAATATCTAAATGGGTTGGTATTCCTCTATCTTCAGGGGCTTGTGAATGTTCTCTAGCCTGCTCCACGTGCCATGTGATTGTTATGGTAAAAGTTTCTCTTACTTTTGCAATTACTCATCTACATAAAATTGATTATGCATTGTGTTTCACCAAATAGTTAACAACTGTGATTGAGAATAGGACACGGAGTACTACAACAAACTGGAAGAACCAACAGATGAAGAGAATGATATGTTGGATCTTGCTTTCGGGCTAACAGATACGTGAGTTCATTCTCTCTCTCTCTCTCTCTCTCTTACTCTTTAAACCGTCTCATTTGGGTTGAATTGAAAAAGTTGTTGATATCTTCCATGGAAAATGTTGTTTTCTTAGGTCACGATTGGGATGTCAAGTCATAGCAAAGCCAGAGTTAGATGGAATACGCTTAGCCATTCCTTCAGCCACTAGGAATTTCGCAGTTGATGGTTTCGTTCCAAAACCTCACTAAGCCACTTCAAAGTCTCTCACAGAGGAGTATTCAATTACTTGAGTAACTTGAGTTAAAAAAAGTTTTGAGTTTACACAACTTGTTTAGCATCAGAAAACCATATTACAATAAAACCTTGGGGGAGTTGTAACTCAGAAGACTTCACAGTTTTATCTCATCTCTTTTTGGCAGCATTCTTATTGTATGTTATGATTTTGTTACGAGCATGAAGCAAGTTCTCTTTTTACAAAAACAAAATAGTAAATGTATATATATACATAAGGGTGAGTGACTCAAATAACAAATTTTAGAGTGTCTAATTCAAAATGCAAAATTCAATGAGTCAACATTAAAGTTTCATCGGCAGATCCAAATTTACAATAAGGACACGAATGATACTAAACAAAATATCCAAAGATGTGGTCTCACAATTATTTCCAAGTGTGTTCTAACAATCATTATTATATATCACTCAGCATGAAGAAACAAAATTATTATATTAAGTCTAGAATTTGGCAACCTGCAATAGAATCCAAGACCCATGAACTGCTTGCAGCTCTTGCCCTAGAAGACTTAGCCAAGGCTTCAGCATCAAATCTTCTTTGTGTCAGAGTTTTATTCTTGCTTGGCTCAACACTGAACACTATGATCGTTGAAGCTTCACTATCGTCATTAGAAATGGGTCTCCTGCGCAGAATTGTTCCTCCTGCTGCTACAATCATATCTTCAAGATAGCCCTTGTAAGCAATCTCGAAATCTCCCATAATGTAAAACTTCAGTCCATTAAAAAGTTTTGGTTTCTGCATGAAACCATTTAGATGTAAGTATTCTCATGTCTGTTGTAACATAGAGAGAGAGAGAGCGAGAAGAAGCTAACCTTGTTCAAAGCTCTTTGTCTTCCAATATAAGGTCCTTGACGTGTTCCATGAACATCTACGGAAATCTCATATGGCTCCTCGGTTACATATTCTCTGTTATTCATACAGGCCTTGATCCCTGCAAGAAAAGATATACAGACAGTTTGACAAATTGTTGATTTAATCAATCGCAAGCATACATGTTTCCCTGCTGATAGAATGATAATACTTACAATCAGTACTTAGAATCCATTTCCCTTCTAAGACCCCCATCATGAATTTGAGGGTCCTTTTGCAGGCTCCATTTTCATTGATTGATGCAATGATATGTGTAACTCTTGGCTCCCATTTTCTCGAGATTGTAACTCCAGACAGTTCACCAAATTCCGAAATCACACTCTGCAATTCAAAGCCATTCATGTAATTTAAGTATCAAAGTTGAGAGGTTTTCATGAAATAAAAGAGTAAGAAGATCTATACCTTCTCTTCATCTGTAAGTCCTGAACAGCATAGAACCAATTTCTTGGGTAATCCGTGAAAAGGCTTTCTCTGGGGCTCACTGATGTCTGGTTTCTCAGATACTTGATTAGGCTGAGAGTGCTGTGGCCTAGAGCATATACATAGATACGAAGAGTTATAGTCAGCACTCTATTTTCAAAAATAAGAACCGCCTCCTAATTCCTATGAAGAAATGAAAATGAAAATACCCTTTAGGGGTAGTAGGCTTGCGTTTTCTTCCTTTTGGACCAGTCTCTTCACAGGGCAACTTAGAGGATGCATCCGAAGGGCATAGCATTACAAAGTTTTTCTGTTGACAAGAACATGTGTTAAAAGAACCGTATAAGGTATTATCATATATAGCTTCTATATAACTTATGCAAAACTTACATCGTCCCATCTGCATTCTGGTTTCAGTTTTGCACACGTAACATGAAAGCTACTCTTGCAACGCGCATTGTAACAACCAAGTGCTGCGCCTTTAAGTCCACAGAAACTGCAAGTTATTCTCCGGCTTCTTGTCAGCTCCGCATCAAGGTTGACTGCGGTAAGATTGTTGAAGTATACATTTGGAGCCCTGAATATATAATAGATTTTCTTATATTCAGTCAGTTGAGTATCGAAAGCATATGTATACACATTTACTACTATTCAGATTTCTTACCATTCAGCACAGTTTTTGTGAACATGTATGACCTTAGACCTATCAGTAAAATCTGCAGACACAGGTTCACCTCTGTGGTAGTGTGCCATTTCTCCTGATGCCTGTCAATATAACATTTCAATTAAAAGGTCTACGTCTAGGACTACAATGTGAGATAGCGAAGAGTAGGAGTACCTCTGTGTCTTCTGAAGACTGACAAAAGGCGCATGTGAATTCATTTATTGGAGGTCCATCACATCGTCGCAAAGGTACATTACCTTTAAGTGAGGGTCTATTGGTCGTTGAGCATTTCTCTGAAACTTGCATGGTATGAATGCCTTTATCCACAGACGGTTTCCTTTGGTAATTTGAATCTTGTCTATCTCCCACTTGATTTAACTCTTCAGTGAGGATTTTCTTGCCACGCGGTTGTTTAACTCTGCTTGGAACTGAACAGGAATCAAGTTTTGATCTCTTTTCTGAAGTCTTGTTTTCAGTTATCCCAGAAGAACAATTTGGCAAGGAAGATGCACTGGATTTTCTTCTCTTTCTCAGAGAGTGCTTCTCGGCTGGACTTTGTTTTTCAGGCTGTATATCAGCTGAACCATGATCGTGTTCCTGATCCCCCTTTCTCACATCTTCTGTTCCAAGTGAGAGATCATTAGAGTCAGCAACTGGGGGATTAGGAGAGACTTTAACGCTAGATCGTTTCCTCTTTGTCCCCTGCTTTCCCTCTGCTTCCACATGTGTATTTACACCAGCCTGAACTCGTGAAGTCTGGGCCTTGTTTCTTGTAGCCCGTTTAGCTTTCACATTTTCATCAAGATTCACATTCTTCCTGGTAGATGCGCGAGAAGTCCTGTCTTCTTTCTCATTAATACTTGCTACTGGAGACGGTTCCATGTAGTCCTCCTTGGAAACCCCAACGAGTCGTTTAGCAACTGTGTTTCTTGCAGTTCCTGCTTTGCGTTTTTTATTTGATGATGCTCCTTTAGATAGCTTCCTTTGAGTAAGATCAATCTCACCTCTACCTAGGGCCTGCAAATTGATTTGAATCTTTCGGTCAATTTCAACGGACTTGGAGAAACTATGAAAGAAAACAAACATCTGGCTGTATCAGAGTAAAGAATTGACTATACCTTGATCTTCACTGGACTAGGTAGAATCTCTGAAGAACACGGCCTTTGAGTCCATTCAAACATTTCACTGTCAAACATGTCTCCTGGATTGGGCCTTTCTTGCTCAACTGCCTGAAACACTCACCACAAAAGAAGAAGTTAGATCAGAGGATACGATGATGTTTAGCTTGAGGTTGCAGTCTTCATTAGGAACAAAGAAACCTCCACCGCATAAAGTGTAGCATGTTGGAATATAACAGAACAATATTTGCAATATTAGTACTGGAAGATAGCATTGAAATATGCTGTTGGATTTTTAAGTACTCACTTTCGATGGGCTATCATGATCTGAGTCCTTCAAGTCGCTGAAAGAAGGAACATCAACAGGTGTAACGTCTAAAAATGGATCACTTTCTGCTGGCTGACTTAAGCTCTCCACATCATCTTCATCTATCAACCAAAAGAAGGGCGCCATATTTTCTTCTTTATTCAGACTCGGATGATCATTCAAACTAATCACAGTTTTTTCAGTGAAGTCCTTGAGTTTTTCAGCTGACTCGACGGATTCAATAGATTTTCCCAAGCTTTCAGAAGATTGATTCTGCAATAGCTGAACCCTTTTCCTGGTTTGGGATGAAGGTTTCATAACAATAGGTCCAGCAGCATCAAGATCTCTTTCCTTGTTTTTTTTACACCCTCTCTTCTTGGATACTCGACCCATACTAGCTGCTCCCTGATGTTTCTTATCATTTTTCCTTTCAATGGAAGCATCTCCAACATGCTTTTCTTTTTCTGTAGACACAAATCATAGAGCACATTAAAAATACTTCTCTTCATCCAGATAAAATATCGAGAATTTGCAGCAAAATAAGCATCCACGAGGAACTTTTTGGCATTTGTTCAAAGTTTTTCTTATAACATGTATCCCACTGTCTCTTTTAAGCATAAACTTAGAAGAAGAAGAAAAAAAAACAGAAAATCAACTGATATGATAAGTAGATGATCCTTGGTTTCATTAAAGATAGATCAAAACGCTAAAGCACTGATCCTAACAAGTACCTGATGGTGATGGGTTATTCTGGCTTACAAACATGCTGACACCAGAAGCATCTTCCATGTTCTTGTAAATGCTCACCAAGCTATCCATATGAGGAACACCTCGAATCTCTAACAAACAGCATAATAGTTCAAAATAAGATATCGTCTAAGACAATTACATAACTTTGTTTAACGACAAGGACAAGCAGACTCTATCATCAATTTAAAAGCATGAGAAGTAGTACCTCTACGATGGAATGGGATTTTACAAACAGGACAAGTAGCATCAACTTTCATGGACTTCACTATGCATTCACTGTAATCAAGAGAGAAGACATGTGACTAAAAGTACTGACTAGATTAAAAGAAAAATCAAAAGAGAGGGGGATCTTACTTGCAGAACACATGGTTGCACGAAAGTGAAGCTGCGGAGTTAAATAGACTCAAGCTGCAAAGAAACAAAGTTAAATCCATTACAAGCTAATAATAAGAAACCGAAACCCAATACTCAGGCCACATAAAGACTCGATTTGGAATCCAAACCCACACACGTTGAGTAATATAGAGCGTAAGAAGAAGAAGAAACCCATGAGAGTAAAAGGAGATTTACCAAATAGGGCACTTGAGTTCTCTTCCCATCTTCTCAAGGTAGCTTGCGTCTCCCATTTTCTGCTTTCGATATTCAGTGACAGAGAAGATGAAACGAATCAATCTGATAAGTTAAGCAACGAAAGCGACTCTCTGCGTCTCCTTCATGGGAAGCTCTTTTGAGGATAAAACGTTTCATGCGAAAGCCGCCAACTTCAATTTTTTTCAGTCCCGCCAAAAGATTAGGTGTAAAAAAAGCGGTAATAAGTTTTTGTTTCTCCCCTAAAGTTTTATTACTTTCTTAGATTTGAACCCATTATGTTTTGTTTGTCACATTTTACCCACGTACTTCATAAATTTACAAATTAACCCCACAGAGGTTTAATCACAGTAACATATTGCCACTCGTTGAAGTTCGGTTATTTTTGGGCTAAGTATCCGCTCAAAAACGATCCGTACATTTGAACATTTGCGTAGAAAACAATCATTTTATTTTCTACATTACCAGTAATCTTGACAAGAACAAGAACCATCTTTAAAATGGTGAAACCTGCTACGATCTCTTACAACAATCTCTCGACCATAAACCTTAGACACAAGCTTAATCGCCAGATGACAATCTGCACAAACTCTAAGATTCTTGACCACACGAATCGGCGATCTCTCTGGTGTACTAATAAGCATGAAAGCAATAGCAATCTTCTCACTGTGATACACAAGAGCGTTCTCCTTCTCTTCCTCCTCAACGTCAACATACACGTTCGATATCTGCGGCACGTAACCTTCTAGTCTCAGTCTATCACTCATCTCTTTAAGCTTAGCGTATATCAACTCGCTCTGTGGATGAGACTTATCACCCATAAGAAACTCATGAACTCTGTTTCCTACTTCTACCAAGCTGTGACCGGGGACTTTTCTTACACCGTCTTCTAACATTTTTCTCCTTATCTTCTGCACGTCGGTCCAACGCTGCTCGGACGCATACATATTCGACAAGAGGACATAGTCTCCGCTGTGGTTTGGTTCTTCTAGCTGTAAGATCTTGATTCTAGCTAACTCTGCTAAGTCAGAATCACCATGAACGGTGCAAGCTCCTAACAATGTTCTCCAGATAACAACATTCGGCTGCATCGGCATTTTTGTAATGTATTCATACGCTTTCTTCACTTCTCCTGCTCTAGCTAACAGATCGACCATACAACCAAAATGTTCGATCCTAGGCTCGATCTTATACTCCTCTCTCATTCTCCTGAAATACTCAAAACCTTCATCCACCATCCCGCAATGGCTACAAGCGTATAAGATCCCCACGAAGGTGATCTCACACGGTAATAATCCTTCCTCTGACTCCATATCCTTGAAAAGTTCAATGGCTTCTTTTCCAAAACCGTTAACAGCTAAACCAACGATCAATGAAGTCCAAGAGACACTGTTCTTGTCCACCATTTCATCGAAAAGCGTCTTGGCTTCTTCCACTCTTCCACATCTCGCGTAGAAGTCCAAAAGCACATTGCTAGAATGTAAGTTTCCTGTCAAACCTACTTTGATCATATAGACATGGACTCTCTTACCCAACGTCAAAGCACCGATCTTTGCACAAGCAGACAACAAGCTCACAATAGTGAACCCATCAGGCTTAATCCCCTTAGAAACCATCTCATTATAAAGCGCCAACGCTTGGTTTGGTTCACCGTTCTCCGCAAACCCGTTAATCACAGAGTTCCAAGCCACGAGATCCTTCACAGGCATTTCATCGAACACCTTGTAGGCACTAGCCACATCGCCACAATTAGCGTACAAATGAAGCAGAGAGTTCTGAGCGAATATCAACCAACCGAACCCACTTCGTATCACAACCGAATGAATCGTCTCTCCCAACCGAACATCCGCCACCTTCGCCACGGCTTTGAGAAGAAACGGGTAAGTGTGAGTATCCGGCTCCACCAAACCAGAGACTCGCATTTCGCGGTAGAGAGAAAGAGCAGAGACGGAGTCTCCAGTCTCGTTGTAGCCTCTGATCAACGTGTTCCAGATAAAGACGTTGATGGGTTTCTCTATCTTGGTGAAAACCTTATGAGCGTAGGACATGGGTGGTGGGGAAGGGAGAGAGACGAGGTAGAAGATGAGGTGTTTGCCCATCTCGGGGTCGGTGATTGAGACGCCATTGCGGATTGAAAAGGCGTGGACTTGTTTGAGTTTCTTAAGCGATGAAAGGCCGTAGCTTTGCAAGAGATGTATGCATTTGTCTAACATTGGAAGTAGTAGTAGAAGAACAGAGGTTTCTGAGCTCTGTTTCGCGTGGGCATTGTCGTCAATTGCACTAGTATCGAGGTGATTGCATTATCATATAAAAAGATGTTAACTTTCCAGAGCCCTTATTTCTCAGTGTCTCCAAGCAACTTCGACACCCGCCGCTATGTTCTGTCCCGAAGAAAGATGCATCCTTTACAGATTAATCAATCAGAAGTGTTTTGATTGCTGACTCATTGTTTGTTAAGCTCTCATGTTTCTCATTCCTCTGTTTTTTTTTTTTTTGGCTTCCCAAGCTCAAAAAAGTGACGTGTGTATTGTATTTGTTCTGTATATCGCAACCGAACTACTTTCTATGCGTCTCTTTGCTCATCTTGATTGATTCTCAGCGTGTATCAGAACTTCACGGCCATGAGGTTTGGCGTGAGGATTAAACACGGTGACACATAAAAACAAAAAGTGCATTTGTCTAAACCCATTTGATCATGAAAAGATCAGTTGGTCAATCTTTGCGCTACAATTTTCTTGTTATAAGCAATTTGAGTTTTTTTAGAAAGGCCTTCTGCTTATGACCTGCACAACTCATGAATGTTGCTCACGATCCTTAGCAAATCCATGACTCTTGTATGCTAAATAACCAAGCTTTTATCTCTGTGGACTATGGACATGTGAAATGAAGAGGACAATTCAGCAGTACCTGTTCCAATGATCGTCTGATGATCAAGCTAATGCAGTAATCTCGATAATCATAACCCAAGCTAACCATAAAGACCAGCAGAGTAGTACTAGTAGAGTGACATTGGCTTGTCAATATTGTCTTTTGTCTAATGCCAAAAGATCTCTTTAACTCTTTCTGAGATTACTTGACACCAATGTACAACAAGAAACTGTTATCCTGTTTGTGTAAGTGTACAATAATTAGCACCAAAGAGGAAAAATACAAAAAGAGGTTTCAAATCTGTGATCTCCCGACTAGTGGAATGTCTTGGTCATCTGAAATTGCAGCATTGTGCTCGTCCTTTCAACAAATTATTCCACAGGCAGAGCATCTGGCTAGGAGATTGGTAATGTGCAGTGTAGTAGTTCAGTGTGCACCCATATTGACAAAATTTCCAACTATGTGAATACTCCACAGGCTGCATCGTGACGTTGAATTGCTCCACCCACATTCCCATGCTCACATCTTCCATCTTGAACAACTGTGACAACAAAGTCAATTCAAACTTTCAGGAAATATAACTCTTGCTAAGCTCATAATAAGAATGTAAGGTAAGAGTCTGACCCTAAGCTTTTGTTTCGAATTCTGAGAAACTATATATTTAGCAATGTTGCTTGATATTATGTATCCTGGTCCATTGGCGTAAGGAGGATAAATAGATTCTGGCCACTCCTGTTACAGTAAAATAAGCAGACAGCATTTAGCATCTAAAGGCAGCTTCTGGCTTCTGAAACATACATACAAGAGTATATAAAGGCAAAGAACATAAGCCACTGTACCTCCCATGTAACTGCCCACTTGCCAGTTCTAAGAGGACGATGTCGAAGATTAAGATTGCCCATATAGAGAGACTGTTCGAGAGAGACTCCATCGATCTGTTTCAAGATTGATTCCACTCTGATGAACGTGTCATCGTCACATTTCATTATGTATGGAGCTGTCACATTCTGGACCTGAGAAGAGACTAATAATCAGCCACATGTAAGGTAACTGCAGTGAGAGAAGCTGTTAGTGTACTGATCCATACCCCAAATTCACAAATAGCAATTGTCTTAAGGACCACTAGCTCGTAGCGATCCATAAAGGGAAGAATCACAATGTCTCCAAAATATTCAGCCTCTTTTTTCAGCATTGCATTAACTTCCTTTCTTGGATGCTACACAAAATAAAATAAATATTCAAGACAGTGATTCTCCACTTCAGTGTTTCCAATAATGTCTGCTGTATTAAATTTCTCATAATAAGAAGAGGTGGTAAGAGCTTACAAGTGCAACAAAGAACCGGGCTACTACATGTGAAGACTTGATAGAAGGATGCTGCATCCATGTCTTTCTCACTGCCATGCGCTCCGAAAAATGCTTAGTTGCAGATAGAACACCGATGAAAAGGCGAAAAGAAGTGCCAGGCAGTGGAGGAGCTTTCCACTCTGAAGAAAAATTTATTGCTTTCTGAGGAGAGAGACTTGGATGAGATGTTGAAAGAGAAGTAGCATAAACCGAATGAATATCAACATCTCCTGTTATTGCCAGTCCTGTGGCATCTTCTATGGTGAATCCCTGAGAAGCCATGCATCAAAAAATCAGACACAGATGGGGACGAGTTATCTTCTTTAATAAAGCATATACATGTAGAATGCTCATCTGATGAAACATACTGGTCGATAAGGGAATGATGTGACATGCCGTCCTCCAACATTTATATGAAATCCATCAATTCCAGCTCTCAGAGTTAGGACAAAGATCTTGCCTTCTGCAAAAGGGAATGACCAAGTGACTTCTGGTTTCTGTTCACGTCCTATAAACCGTTTGAACCAAGAAGTTGTCTTGGATTCCTTTGAGTCCACCATGTCAATGTTGTCATTCTTCGTCCACTTTTCACATCTTCTGAATCCGTCAACTGGAAATATACATTTACTTTGATGAAGAGAGATCAAAAAGAAACACAACTAACAAACAGTTTCTATTAGTTTTAAAAATCTTACCAAGCATGTCTGCGTCCTTCTTAGATGGAGTCCCATCACATCTTTGAGCAACCCCCCACTGCATTCTATAACATGTATTATGTTCAATGACCGGCCTGTGACTCCAATCACCTTTGATTCTCGGGTTCAGATGAAGAATCTTAGGAGGATATTCCCCGTCCCCTGTCTTCAGCCCTTGCAACTCAACCATAAACTGTGAAACCAGAACCATCCCATCACCTCTTGTGAATCTCGAACGCTGAGGAACAGATTCTTCATGTGCGTACTGAGGAGTTCCGAGAATTGTAATAGAAGATCCTGCAGCAAGACCACAGGGAAGCAACATGATCCTATTGGCTTTATTCAAGTCATCCCCATTCATTGAGATCTGAGAAGGGCACGATTCCACCACCACTCCTTCGTTCACAGAACTCTCTTCAACGTTCTCTATCTTAAACTTCTCAACATCTTCCCAAGCTTTGGATCCAAGCATCCAAGCCTCATCAGCCATTTTTTCAAAAGGTGACATGTGCTTAGTTCTATTCCTACGTCTCATGATCTCTCCAGATATTCTACCATACCGAAACGGAAGCTGCTGAACTGGTTTGGACTCATTACTCTTCTCTTCTGGTGGCACCTTCCTTGTAGTAGATGCAGGCCCACTCTGATTCTCCTCATCTTCTAGCTTCCTATCCAACATGTCACTGCGTAACGACCCGTTTAAACTAACATCTGCAGTATCCCTTAACGCTCCATCTAAACCAGTGTCCCCACCCAACATAGCGACCATCTCGATGAAATGTGGGAACTTAAACGCTAAGAAAACCAAGTAAAACCCTGCTGTAGCCAGCAACAAATGTGACAACTTGAACCTCCTGGGACTATACACACCTCTGAAAGATTCGCTTTTCACCCGTTTCATTGTTGGGGCCAAGCTAATTCGCTACAAGTCAAAACTGAAGAATGGCGTATCTAAAATGTAGCAAGACTCATAAGAACAACTTCATTCAGACAATATAGACTAAAATTTAAAAAACGTATCAGCAAAGAGAAAGGCTTGAAACCCGACAGTAAAGGTTAAAGCTTTGCACGATCTGAAGATTGATAGGAGTCTATGAGACCCAATCAAATCAACCCAGATGTCTCAATTTGACACGAAAGTCTTTCAAATATAAAAAAGGCCCTCTTTTGGCAGAAGAAGAAGAAACAGAGAGAAAGTTACCGACTTTAAAACTTCAATGAAGCAAAGCAAATCTTCAATCTGATTTTAGCGGTTTTATCTCCTTGAATCTAGGGATAGAAGCAAACTATTACAGAGGAGAACGAAACCCACTAAAGGAGGATGAAGGAGAAATCGAAAGGAAGAACCTTTTTCATTTTTAAATTCAAAAAGTAATTCAAACATTCATTTTTTTCTTATCTAACATTCATTGAGTATTTTTAGTGGATTTCAGTTTGAAAAAACAGACAAATATTTCAATTGGTTTAGAATCAAAGTCATCATCGGTAAATTATATATATCGATTTTTTTTTTTAAACTAATTTCGAGATGAAACAGAAAATCATCAAAAATGTTATATTTTTTTCTAATGTATAAATGTATAAATCAAACAAAAAGTTAATTTTATTCGTTTTAATATGGATTTCGGTTTATATTT